>JAWPHD010009214.1:0-106318 GCA_037043455.1 Cyrtodaria siliqua
CTTCAACACTTGTCAAAACTGCCATATATATCACGATAGTCAGTATGTTAACTGTCTTCAACACTTGTCAAAACTTCATATATATCACGGTAGTCACTATGTGTTCTGTCTTCAACACTTGTCAAAACTTCATATATATCACGGTAGTCACTATGTGTACTGTCTTTAACACTTGTCAAAACTGCCATATATATCATGATAGTCACTATGTGTACTGTCTTCAACACTTGTCAAAACTTCATATATATCACGGTAGTCACTATGTGTACTGCCTTCAACACTTGCCAAAACTGCCATATATATCATGATAGTCACTATGTGTACTGTCTTCAACACTTGTCAAAACTGCCATATATATCACGATAGTCAGTATGTTAACTGTCTTCAACACTTGCCAAAACTGCCATATATATCATGATAGTCACTATGTGTACTGTCTTCAACACTTGTCAAAACTGCCATATATATCACGATAGTCAGTATGTTAACTGTCTTCAACACTTGCCAAAACTGCCATATATATCATGATAGTCACTGTGTGTACTGTCTTCAACACTTGCCAAAACTGCCATATATATCATGATAGTCACTATGTGTGCTGTCTTCAACACTTGTCAAAACTTCATATATATCACGGTAGTCACTATGTGTACTGTCTTCAACACTTGTCAAAACTGCCATATATATCACGGTAGTCACTATGTGTACTGCCTTCAACACTTGCCAAAACTGCCATATATATCATGATAGTCACTGTGTGTACTGTCTTCAACACTTGCCAAAACTGCCATATATATCACGATAGTCACTATGTGTACTGTCTTCAACACTTGCCAAAACTGCCATATATATCACGATAGTCAGTATGTTAACTGTCTTCAACACTTGCCAAAACTGCCATATATATCATGATAGTCACTGTGTGTACTGTCTTCAACACTTGCCAAAACTGCCATATATATCATGATAGTCACTATGTGTACTGTCTTCAACACTTGCCAAAACTACCATATATACCACGATAGTCACTATGTGTACTGTCTTCAACATTTGTCAAAACTGGGATATATTTCACGATATTCACTATTTGTACTGTCTTCAACACTTGTCAAGACTTCCATATATATCACGATAGTCACTATGTGTACTGTCTTCAACACTTGTCAAAACTGGGATATATATCACGATATTCACTATGTACTGTCTTCAACACTTGCCAAAACTGCCATATATATCACGATAGTCACTATGTGTACTGTCTTCAACACTTGTCAAAACTGGGATATATATCACGATAGTCACTATGTGTACTGTCTTCAACACTTATCAAAACTGCCATATATATCACGATAGTCACTATGTGTACTGTCTTCAACACTTGCCAAAACTGGGATATATATCACGATAGTCACTATGTGTACTGTCTTCAACACTTATCAAAACTGCCATATATATCACGATAGTCACTATGTGTACTGTCTTCAACACTTGCCAAAACTGGGATATATATCATGATAGTCACTATGTGTACTGTCTTGAACACTTGCCAAAACTTCCATATATATCACGGTAGTCACTATGTGTACTGTCTTCAACACTTGCCAAAACTTCCATATATATCATGATAGTCACTTTGTGTACTGTCTTCAACACTTGCCAAAACTTCCACATATATCACGGTAGTCACTATGTGTACTGTCTTCAACACTTGCCAAAACTGCCATATATATCATGATAGTCACTACGTGTACTGTCTTCAACACTTGTCAAAACTGCCATATATATCATGATAGTCACTGTGTGTACTGTCTTCAACACTTGCCAAAACTGCCATATATATCATGATAGTCACTATGTGTACTGTCTTCAACACTTGTCAAAACTGCCATATATACCACGATAGTCACTATGTGTACTGTCTTCAACACTTGTCAAAACTGCCATATATATCATGATAGTCACTATGTGTACTGTCTTCAACACTTGTCAAAACTTCATATATATCATGATAGTCACTATGTGTACTGCCTTCAACACTTGCCAAAACTGCCATATATATCATGATAGTCACTATGTGTACTGTCTTCAACACTTGTCAAAACTGCCATATATATCACGATAGTCAGTATGTTAACTGTCTTCAACACTTGCCAAAACTGCCATATATATCATGATAGTCACTGTGTGTACTGTCTTCAACACTTGCCAAAACTGCCATATATATCATGATAGTCACTATGTGTACTGTCTTCAACATTTGTCAAAACTTCATATATATCACGGTAGTCACTTTGTGTACTGTCTTCAACACTTGCCAAAACTGCCATATATATCATGATAGTCACTATGTGTACTGTCTTCAACACTTGTCAAAACTTCATATATATCACGGTAGTCACTATGTGTACTGTCTTCAACACTTGTCAAAACTGCCATATATATCACGGTAGTCACTATGTGTACTGCCTTCAACACTTGCCAAAACTGCCATATATATCATGATAGTCACTATGTGTACTGTCTTCAACACTTGTCAAAACTGCCATATATATCACGATAGTCAGTATGTTAACTGTCTTCAACACTTGCCAAAACTGCCATATATATCATGATAGTCACTGTGTGTACTGTCTTCAACACTTGCCAAAACTGCCATATATATCATGATAGTCACTATGTGTACTGTCTTCAACACTTGCCAAAACTACCATATATACCACGATAGTCACTATGTGTACTGTCTTCAACATTTGTCAAAACTGGGATATATTTCACGATATTCACTATTTGTACTGTCTTCAACACTTGTCAAGACTTCCATATATATCACGATAGTCACTATGTGTACTGTCTTCAACACTTGTCAAAACTGGGATATATATCACGATATTCACTATGTACTGTCTTCAACACTTGCCAAAACTGCCATATATATCACGATAGTCACTATGTGTACTGTCTTCAACACTTGTCAAAACTGGGATATATATCACGATAGTCACTATGTGTACTGTTTTCAACACTTATCAAAACTGCCATATATATCACGATAGTCACTATGTGTACTGTCTTCAACACTTGCCAAAACTGGGATATATATCACGATAGTCACTATGTGTACTGTCTTCAACACTTATCAAAACTGCCATATATATCACGATAGTCACTATGTGTACTGTCTTCAACACTTGCCAAAACTGGGATATATATCATGATAGTCACTATGTGTACTGTCTTCAACACTTGCCAAAACTTCCATATATATCACGGTAGTCACTATGTGTACTGTCTTCAACACTTGCCAAAACTTCCATATATATCATGATAGTCACTATGTGTACTGTCTTCAACACTTGCCAAAACTTCCATATATATCACGGTAGTCACTATGTGTACTGTCTTCAACACTTGCCAAAACTTCCATATATATCACGATAGTCACTATGTGTACTGTCTTCAACACTTGCCAAAACTGCCATATATATCACGGTAGTCACTATGTGTACTGTCTTCAACACTTGCCAAAACTGCCATATATATCATGATAGTCACTACGTGTACTGTCTTCAACACTTGCCAAAACTGCCATATATATCATGATAGTCACTATGTGTACTGTCTTCAACACTTGTCAAAACTTCATATATATCACGGTAGTCACTATGTGTACTGTCTTCAACACTTGTCAAAACTTCATATATATCACGGTAGTCACTATGTGTACTGTCTTTAACACTTGTCAAAACTGCCATATATATCATGATAGTCACTATGTGTACTGTCTTCAACACTTGTCAAAACTTCATATATATCACGGTAGTCACTATGTGTACTGCCTTCAACACTTGCCAAAACTGCCATATATATCATGATAGTCACTATGTGTACTGTCTTCAACACTTGTCAAAACTGCCATATATATCACGATAGTCAGTATGTTAACTGTCTTCAACACTTGTCAAAACTTCATATATATCACGGTAGTCACTATGTGTTCTGTCTTCAACACTTGTCAAAACTTCATATATATCACGGTAGTCACTATGTGTACTGTCTTTAACACTTGTCAAAACTGCCATATATATCATGATAGTCACTATGTGTACTGTCTTCAACACTTGTCAAAACTTCATATATATCACGGTAGTCACTATGTGTACTGCCTTCAACACTTGCCAAAACTGCCATATATATCATGATAGTCACTATGTGTACTGTCTTCAACACTTGTCAAAACTGCCATATATATCACGATAGTCAGTATGTTAACTGTCTTCAACACTTGCCAAAACTGCCATATATATCATGATAGTCACTATGTGTACTGTCTTCAACACTTGTCAAAACTGCCATATATATCACGATAGTCAGTATGTTAACTGTCTTCAACACTTGCCAAAACTGCCATATATATCATGATAGTCACTGTGTGTACTGTCTTCAACACTTGCCAAAACTGCCATATATATCATGATAGTCACTATGTGTGCTGTCTTCAACACTTGTCAAAACTTCATATATATCACGGTAGTCACTATGTGTACTGTCTTCAACACTTGTCAAAACTGCCATATATATCACGGTAGTCACTATGTGTACTGCCTTCAACACTTGCCAAAACTGCCATATATATCATGATAGTCACTGTGTGTACTGTCTTCAACACTTGCCAAAACTGCCATATATATCACGATAGTCACTATGTGTACTGTCTTCAACACTTGCCAAAACTGCCATATATATCACGATAGTCAGTATGTTAACTGTCTTCAACACTTGCCAAAACTGGGATATATATCACGATATTCACTATGTACTGTCTTCAACACTTGCCAAAACTGCCATATATATCACGATAGTCACTATGTGTACTGTCTTCAACACTTGTCAAAACTGGGATATATATCACGATAGTCACTATGTGTACTGTCTTCAACACTTATCAAAACTGCCATGTATATCACGATAGTCACTATGTGTACTGTCTTCAACACTTGCCAAAACTGGGATATATATCACGATAGTCACTATGTGTACTGTCTTCAACACTTATCAAAACTGCCATATATATCACGATAGTCACTATGTGTACTGTCTTCAACACTTGCCAAAACTGGGATATATATCATGATAGTCACTATGTGTACTGTCTTGAACACTTGCCAAAACTTCCATATATATCACGGTAGTCACTATGTGTACTGTCTTCAACACTTGCCAAAACTTCCATATATATCACGGTAGTCACTATGTGTACTGTCTTCAACACTTGCCAAAACTTCCATATATATCATGATAGTCACTTTGTGTACTGTCTTCAACACTTGCCAAAACTTCCATATATATCACGGTAGTCACTATGTGTACTGTCTTCAACACTTGTCAAAACTGCCATATATATCATGATAGTCACTACGTGTACTGTCTTCAACACTTGTCAAAACTGCCATATATATCATGATAGTCAATGTGTGTACTGTCTTCAACACTTGCCAAAACTGCCATATATATCATGATAGTCACTATGTGTACTGTCTTCAACACTTGTCAAAACTGCCATATATACCACGATAGTCACTATGTTGTCAAAACTGCCATATATATCATGATAGTCACTGTGTGTACTGTCTTCAACACTTGTCAAAACTGCCATATATATCACGATAGTCAGTATGTTAACTGTCTTCAACACTTGCCAAAACTGCCATATATATCATGATAGTCACTGTGTTTACTGTCTTCAACACTTGCCAAAACTGCCATATATATCATGATAGTCACTATGTGTACTGTCTTCAACACTTGTCAAAACTTCATATATATCACGGTAGTCACTATGTGTACTGTCTTTAACACTTGTCAAAACTGCCATATATATCATGATAGTCACTATGTGTACTGTCTTCAACACTTGTCAAAACTTCATATATATCACGGTAGTCACTATGTGTACTGCCTTCAACACTTGCCAAAACTGCCATATATATCATGATAGTCACTATGTGTACTGTCTTCAACACTTGTCAAAACTGCCATATTTATCACGATAGTCAGTATGTTAACTGTCTTCAACACTTGCCAAAACTGCCATATATATCATGATAGTCACTATGTGTACTGTCTTCAACTCTTGTCAAAACTGCCATGTATATCACGATAGTCAGTATGTTAACTGTCTTCAACACTTGCCAAAACTGCCATATATATCATGATAGTCACTGTGTGTACTGTCTTCAACACTTGCCAAAACTGCCATATATATCATGATAGTCACTATGTGTACTGTCTTCAACACTTGTCAAAACTTCATATATATCACGGTAGTCACTATGTGTACTGTCTTTAACACTTGTCAAAACTGCCATATATATCATGATAGTCACTATGTGTACTGTCTTCAACACTTGTCAAAACTGCCATATATATCACGATAGTCAGTATGTTAACTGTCTTCAACACTTGCCAAAACTGCCATATATATCATGATAGTCACTGTGTGTACTGTCTTCAACACTTGCCAAAACTGCCATATATATCATGATAGTCACTATGTGTACTGTCTTCAACACTTGTCAAAATGTGTACTGTCTTCAACACTTGTCAAAACTTCCATATATATCACGGTAGTCACTATGTGTACTGTCTTTAACACTTGTCAAAACTGCCATATATATCATGATAGTCACTATGTGTACTGTCTTCAACACTTGTCAAAACTTCATATATATCACGGTAGTCACTATGTGTACTGCCTTCAACACTTGCCAAAACTGCCATATATATCACGATAGTCACTATGTGTACTGTCTTCAACACTTGCCAAAACTGCCATATATATCATGATAGTCACTATGTGTACTGCCTTCAACACTTGCCAAAACTGCCATATATATCATGATAGTCACTATGTGTATTGTCTTCAACACTTGTCAAAACTGCCATATATATCACGATAGTCAGTATGTTAACTGTCTTCAACACTTGCCAAAACTGCCATATATATCATGATAGTCACTGTGTGTACTGTCTTCAACACTTGCCAAAACTGCCATATATATCATGATAGTCACTATGTGTACTGTCTTCAACATTTGTCAAAACTTCATATATATCACGGTAGTCACTATGTGTACTGTCTTCAACACTTGCCAAAACTGCCATATATATCATGATAGTCACTATGTGTACTGTCTTCAACACTTGTCAAAACTTCATATATATCACGGTAGTCACTATGTGTACTGTCTTCAACACTTGTCAAAACTGCCATATATATCACGGTAGTCACTATGTGTACTGCCTTCAACACTTGCCAAAACTGCCATATATATCATGATAGTCACTATGTGTACTGTCTTCAACACTTGTCAAAACTGCCATATATATCACGATAGTCAGTATGTTAACTGTCTTCAACACTTGCCAAAACTGCCATATATATCATGATAGTCACTATGTGTACTGTCTTCAACACTTGTCAAAACTGCCATATATATCACGATAGTCAGTATGTTAACTGTCTTCAACACTTGCCAAAACTGCCATATATATCATGATAGTCACTGTGTGTACTGTCTTCAACACTTGCCAAAACTGCCAAATATATCATGATAGTCACTATGTGTACTGTCTTCAACACTTGCCAAAACTGCCATATATATCACGATAGTCACTATGTGTACTGTCTTCAACACTTGCCAAAACTGCCATATATATCATGATAGTCACTGTGTGTACTGTCTTCAACACTTGCCAAAACTGCCATATATATCATGATAGTCACTGTGTGTACTGTCTTCAACACTTGCCAAAACTGCCATATATATCATGATAGTCACTATGTGTACTGTCTTCAACACTTGCCAAAACTGCCATATATATCATGATAGTCACTATGTGTACTGTCTTCAACACTTGCCAAAACTTCCATATATATCATGATAGTCACTATGTGTACTGTCTTCAACACTTGTCAAAACTTCATATATATAACGGTAGTCACTATGTGTACTGTCTTCAACACTTGTCAAAACTGGGATATATATCACGATATTCACTATGTGTACTATCTTCAACACTTGCCAAAACTGCCATATATATCACGATAGTAACTATGTGTACTGTCTTCAACACTTGTCAAAACTGGGATATATATCACGATATTCACTATTTGTAATGTCTTCAACACTTGTCAAAACTGCCATATACGAGTATATCATGAGTTACTACAGTATCCTTCTGTAGAAATATCTGAACCTTATCCTGAAATAACTTTAAGAATTGCATTTGTTCCTGAACAAACTTGCTTTCTATGTTGACGCTAATACATAGAGCAATTTTGCAGTATACACAACTCAGGGAACAAGGCATTGTTTGCTGTTATCACCCTTTTGCACAGGATTTATGTTGACACGTTTGTGTATGCTCCACCGACCATACCTTTTAACATGGGCCACTCTTCTATTAATCTTTCTGACTAACAAACCCTCTATGCGATTCACCTCTTTTCTTACACCTTGCTCCAAGTCCCCTTGGACAATATGAACTTCCTTTTCTCCCTCATAAAACTCGACTTCCAATGATTTCTGATATTCATCACTGTTAGCACTGCTACTGGTTCCAGCAAAAGACTTGTATCTATTAAGAGCTATGAAAGACCTGTGCTACAAAACATTGGTGAGACCAGTGATGGAATACAAGTGTTACCTGGGATCCACACACCAAAAAAACACACCAGTGAAGTTGAGATGGCCCAGCGTCGTGCTGCAAGAATTATTGTCACTGGTGTTTACAGAACAACCAGCAGTGTGTCAGCCATGTAAATTCACCTCCGTTTGCATTCCCTTCATGAACGACGTGTCCAGGCAAAGGTCATCATGAGGTACAGAATCATGCATGCTCTCGTCGAAAGCGACCGCGGTACGGATCCGTGGTCACTCGCACAAATACCTTGTGCCATTCGCAAGTACATCACTGTATATGGCATTGTGGTATGGTCGGTGAATGAATGCATATCAATAAACCGTTCAATTCAGGATACGACAGGGCCACTAAGTCCACCATACTACAAAACAGCTCGTTGGTTATTTAAAAACCTCGATGGGCTACGTACGCCCATCTCGGTGTTTAAATAAGCCAACTTGATGAGACCAGACTATTACTTGTTTATTTTTCCAGACGGCAAAAGACCGGAATACATTACCCTAGCGTGTAGTACACTGCACTAAACTGGACAACTTTAAGCTGTAGGTGCTGTCTGTTCAGCTCAGATAGACCAATATTGCTTTGTTTTTAATCGCGCTGTACATATATATCATTGGAAACATGTACGTTCTAAAAGAGATTTAAATTCGGACGCTTGATACGTGATTTACTGAATGCAACACATGCATCCATCTGAATCATCTGAATCACTAATATCACTTACTTTTAATCGAATAATGTCGCTTTTTGTTTGTTTTAAATTATCTAATTATATGCGATGACGCGATTTTAATATAGATTTTACTGGAAATTTCCTTTCTCGTCTATGTTATACTTTTTTCTTCAATAAAAATAAAGTGCTTTACATTCAACCACAGACATTAAACCACAGACATTAATGAAACTGCACTTATAGTTATTATACTAAAACTGTCGTATTGGATTGGAGTTGGAGATTGGCTGAAATATGGGGGTTTCAGATGATCGGAGCAGGTGGTTTGCAGATTGGCTGAAATATGATCGGAGATTTGCTGTAAGATCGTAAATGTGGGGGGTTTCAGATCCGAGATTGGCTGTAACATCGTAAATGTGGGGTTTCAGATCGGAGATTGGCTGTAACATCGTAGATTGGCTGCAATATCGTAAATGCGGGGGGTTCAGCTCGGAGATCGTCTCTAACATCGTAAATGGGGGGTTCCAGATCGGAGATTGGCTGTAACATCGTAAATGTGGGGTTTCACATCCGAGATCGGCTCTAACATCGTAAATGTGGGGGTTTCAGCTCGGAGATTGGCTGTAACGTCGTAAATGTGGGGTTTCAGATCGGAGATTGGCTTTTAGATCGTAGATTGGCTGTAAGATCGTAAATGCGGGGGGTTCAGCTCGGAGATCGTCTCTAACATCGTAAATGTGGGGTTCCAGATCGGAGATTGGCTGTAACATCGTAAATGTGGGGTTTCACATCCGAGATCGGCACTAACATCGTAAATGTGGGGGTTTCAGCTCGGAGATTGGCTGTAACGTCGTAAATGTAGGGTTTCAGATCGGAGATTGGCTTTTAGATCGTAGATTGGCTGTAAGATCGTAAATGTTGGGGGTTCAGCTCGGAGATCGGCTCTAACATCGTAAATGTGGGGGTTCCAGATCGGAGATTGGCTGTATCATCGTAAATGTGGGGTTTCAGATTGTATATTGGATGTAAGATCGTAATTGTGGGGTTTCAGATCGGAGATTGGCTGTAACGTCGTAAATATGGGGGATGATATTGGCTGTAACGTCGTAAATGTGGGATTTCATATCGGAGATTGGCTGTAAGATTGTAAATGTGGGGTTTCAGATCGGAGATTGGCTGTAACGTCGTAAATATGGGGGATGATATTGGCTGTAACGTCGTAAATGTGGGATTTCATATCGGAGATTGGCTGTAAGATTGTAAATGTGGGGTTCCAGATCGGAGATTGGCTGTATCATCGTAAATGTGGGGTTTCAGATTGTATATTGGATGTAACATCGTAATTGTGGGGTTTCAGATCGGAGATTGGCTGTAACGTCGTAAATATGGGGGATGATATTGGGTGTAACGTCGTAAATGTGGGGTTTTATATCGGAGATTGGCTGTAAGATCGTAAATGTGGGGTTTCAGATCGGAGATTGGTTGTAACGTCGTAAATGTGGGGGTTTCAGATCGGAGATTGGTTGGAACGTCGTAAATGTGGGGGTTTCAAATCGGAGATTGGCTGTAACATCGTAAATGATCGGAGATTGGTTGTAAGATCATAAATGTAGGGGTTTCAGATAGGAGATTGGCTTTAAGATCGGTAATATGGGAATATGAGATGGGAGATCATAGATTGCCTATACGATCGGAAATATTAATGCATCGAAGACTAGCTGCAGCAGGAAGACTGGCAGACCAGAAAGATCACATTAGGCTATTAAGTAAATATAGACTAGTGGAAACAATTTTGGACTATAACACACATTTACATTCGAATGTTTTTTGTTTCTGTCAAAAGTGGTACAATTTGTTTGAAGACGGACTAATTGGGAGGATTTTGTTTAATTATTAAGAATTTGATTTTAAAAGCGCCGATAGATAAGACATTAATGATGAGCTCGTATTTTCTTGCATACCAGATACGGGTATCCGAGTTTTACATGGGGGATGGAAATTCTTATCTTTATGGGTAAAGTTTATCTTTATCGGTAAAGATAAGAGTAACGCGAATCAATAATGTTGTCAATAACGTCAATAGATGACTGACGTCAATGTGCGAAAAACAACAACATTGTTTGTTACTTATTGGCGACGTCAATGCACAAAATGTCAATGATATGCAAGAAAAAGAATCGGAACCTCGGTTATAATCGGAACCGAGGCAGAGCCTCGCTTCCGATAAAAACATACCTCGGATTGGAATTTCCTATCTTCACCGGATACCCATGAAAGATTCTTATAATCTCGCCGTTAGGAAGAAAATAAAAGAAATACATGCGTTACTTTTCAGACTTCCACGGTTTTTGCGTTTAGCTGTGTTGTCCAGAAACTGCTTGCGCTAGATTAACCAAACTTAAATCATAGCTCAATTATGCAGAGGTGTTCCACAGATTGTCTTGTGAGGGCATTTAGCTTTTAACAATTTAACGTTAAGGTTTTATGTTTTAACACTGTTTATAGCGTACTGAATACGCTACATAACTAATCGATTGTTTAGCCAGTGAGAGGAAAAGGTCGCATAGAAATCCGGAATTGTGTCCTACTTTTACTATCGTATATTTAAAGTCCTCCGAGAATAGGACTCTGAAACTCGGGACCCCACGGTATACGTTCCCATTGGAGACAGAGTCTAGGGCCGCACGGTATACGTTCCCATTGGAGACAGAGTCTAGGGCCGCCCGGTATACGTTCCCATTGGAGACAGAGTCTAGGGCCGCCCGGTATACGTTCCCATTGGAGACAGAGTCTAGGGCCGCCCGGTATACGTTCCCATTGGAGACAGAGTCTAGGGCCGCCCGGTATACGTTCCCATTGGAGACAGAGTCTAGGGCCGCCCGGTTATACGTTCCCATTGGAGACAGAGTCTAGGGCCGCCCGGTATACGTTCCCATTGGAGACAGAGTCTAGGGCCGCCCGGTATACGTTCCCATTGGAGACAGAGTCTAGGGCCGCCCGGTATACGTTCCCATTGGAGACAGAGTCTAGGGCCGCCCGGTATACGTTCCCATTGGAGACAGAGTCTAGGGCCGCCGGTATACGTTCCCATTGGAGACAGAGTCTAGGGCCGCCCGGTATACGTTCCCATTGGAGACAGAGTCTAGGGCCGCCCGGTATACGTTCCCAGTGGAGACAGAGTCTAGGGCCGCCCGGTATACGTTCCCATTGGAGACAGAGTCTAGGGCCGCCCGGTATACGTTCCCATTGGAGACAGAGTCTAGGGCCGCCCGGTATACGTTCCCATTGGAGACAGAGTATAGGGCCGCCCGGTATACGTTCCCATTGGAGACAGAGTCTAGGGCCGCCCGGTATACGTTCCCATTTGAGACAGAGTCTAGGGCCGCCCGGTATACGTTCCCATTGGAGACAGAGTCTAGGGCCGCCCGGTATACGTTCCCATTGGAGACAGTCTAGGGCCGCCCGGTATACGTTCCCATTGGAGACAGAGTCTAGGGCCGCCAGGTATACGTTCCCATTGGAGACAGAGTCTAGGGCCGCCAGGTATACATTCCCATTGGAGACAGTCTAGGGCCGCCCGGACCGTATACGTTCCCCATTGGAGACAGAGTATAGGGCCGCCCGGTATACGTTCCCATTGGAGACAGAGTCTAGGGACGCCCGGTGTACGTTCCTATTGGAGACATAGTCTAGGGCCGCCCGGTATACGTTCCCATTGGAGACAGTCTAGGGCCGCCCGGTATACGTTCCCATTGGAGACAATCTATGGCCGTCCGGACCGTTTACGTTCCCACTTGAGACAGAGTCTAGGGCCGCCCGGACCGTATACGTTCCCACTTGAGACAGAGTCTAGAGCCGCCCGGACCGGTATACGTTCCCATTGGAGACGGAGTCTGGGGCCGCCCGGACCGTATACGTTCTCATTGGAGACAGAGTCTAGGGCCGCCCGGTATACGTTCCCAATGGAGGTAGAGTCTAGGCTAAGGCACATACCTAATGTCTGTGGCTAAGGACACCTCGAATTAAATGGCGCCGGTATTACTCAAATCCATTATCTCCAGGTTTGGTTGAATCTTTCTATATTGGGTAATATAGTTCAAGTAGACACGGTGGTTCTGCAGCGACCTTGCATTCTACAGATCATTGACGTCTTACATTCTGTTTTACGTTTTTGAATTCAAGTCTGTTTCTCAGGAACTAAATACACTACTGAACAATGCTTGTAAATTGGATACTACAGTATATTTTTACTGTTCAATTTAAACTTCTAAAATTATTTTAACGAATTTTCTTAGAATAAAATGCACAGGAGATTCCGAACTTGGATTGTCATGGTATTTTGATTAGTGCATCTCGTTCTGACCTGACGTTAGGATTTTGCATACGACATTGACATTTCCACGAACAAATAACAGCCAGTTGTACTGCTTGTTTACGTTGAGCTCTTATTTCTAAAAGTAGATACAAAAAATCGAACAGGAAATGTAAGTCCAGTCCTTGTTAGACAAGACATTTAAATTCACGATTTATTTTTGAAATTTATCTAGCTGCCTATAGAGCTTTCTTCTTCCATTACTTCATAATAGTTCTAAACGTAAACTGTATCTGAAAACAGAGCAATAATGAACTACCATAACGATTTCTGCCAATTCTGCATGGAGATTTTCCTGTTGAATGACGCGTGTATTTCACGGGCGTATAACCTGTTGACGTAACGTAGACCCATGTTGTAAGCACGAGCAGTTACGCAAAATTTAGTGTTCTTATTAAACTCACTAGTTAAACGTTTATACTGAATGTCAGAAAACAAAATCTTATTGTCATTCATATATATGATGATGCTCGCCGTTGCCCCAGTTGAGTTCCATTATATCAGTATATTATCAACTGATAGCTTGTACAGCAGGGGCATGGTGCTCACAAACATAAATTCTATCTTCTCACTATCTCTGAGCGAAACATTAGAGTCCACGTCATTATGCCAGCTTTTCAAATCTTACAAATATGATATTAAAAAAGGTTGCATTATATGGGACTAGAATCCTGAAGCTTCAGGTCAGTAGACAACTAGTAGACGACGTAGATGACCAACTGCGCCAAAGGCAGTCGCAGTTTAGGTGCATTTTATTTGCACCACAAATTCGTATTAAAGTGTATAACACTATTGTCATGATCTGCAATCTAATTCTTCCTACGATTCGGCATGTGAGCTATCTCGTACAGATTATTTAATTGATGCAGTCGAGTATAGGCAAATCCAGAGTGAAGAAGCTAGAGTTAGCCGTAATAATCATTGTTCATATGGTATTCTCGCATACCGGACAAGGATATCCGTCAATTTACCTGGACTAGAATTTTCCATCTCATCCTAGGGTCGAGATAAAATTCGCGCGCACCAACATCCGGTATGCAGGAACACATGCAAAACGTTAGTAGCTGGCGGCATCAACGCACAACATGTCTCTGATATGCAAGAAAAATCATGGGTATCATGGGTATTCGGTTCAGCTAGGGAATTTCATCCCTCGGTTATGTGTTTTAATCGGAACCTCGGCAGAGCCTCGGTTCCGATAAAAACACGTCTACCTCACGTTGGAATTCCCCTATCTTCACCGGATACCTATGAAAGATTCTTATAGTCTGTACCTACCATAGAGCCATGAATCGAATGCTATGAATTATCGGTAGGACCTCATAACGACCCTATCTGTACTTTTCCGAAGAAGTTTCAGAAGACGTCATGCAATGTATGCACAGACAACGACGTATTTCAATTGAATAAACCTTAAATACCACATAAGTATGCATACAACTCACCTAGAGTCTAGGGCCGCCCGGAATACGTTCCCATTGGAGACAGAGTCTAGGGCCGCCCGATATACGTTCCCATTGGAGACGGTCTAGGACCGCCCGGTATACTTTTCCATTGGAGACAGAGTCTAGGGCCGCCGGGACCGTATACGTTCCGTCAGACACATTTAGATATTTTCATATATTATGCTTATTCACAATACCTGTGGGGCTTTATCTGATGTTTTTTTTAGCTCTACTGATCAAAGATCGGCAGAACGGTGCTGTGGTGCGGTGTCCGTCGTACGTCTGTCCGTAAACGTTTTTTCGTAGCGACTACTCCTCTGAAAATACTAGATGGAGTTTCATGAAACTTTACAGAAATGTTGCCCATGATGTCTAGTTGATCCTAGCAAAAATTCACGTTGAAGTGAAATTGAAGATGGCCGCTATCACCTATAAGTGATATTGATAAGGGAATTTTTTCTAAATTGATCAGTATGACATGATGTTGGTCCTTGTCGAAAATTATTTTGATTCGACATTAAACATGGCCGCCAGCGGCCATCTTTGTTTATATAGAGTTATATAATGAAAACTTGTAGCGACTGCTTCTCTGAAACTACTTGACGGATGTTCATGAAGCTTCACAGGAATGTTGCTCTTGATGTCTAGTTGATCCTAGCACAAATTCAGGCCTAAAGAATTTCAACATGGCCGTCACGGCTAAAATAGATTTTTAAAAAACAAGTTTGTAGCAACTACTTCTTGAAAACTATAATCGATATTGGTATGGGACTTCTTCTATAATCATCAGCATGACATGATGTTGCTTCTTGATGAAAATCATTTTGATTTAACATTAAACATGGCTGTCAGTGGCCATATTGGTTTACATAGAGTTATATAGTAAAACTTGAAAACTTGTAGCGTCTACTCCTCTGAAACAACTTTACGGATTTTCATATTCACAGGAATGTTGCTCTTGTTCTCTAGCATTTCAGGTCGGCCGGAAATTCAAGATGGCCACCATGGCTAAAACATGATTTTTAAAAAACTAGTTTGTAGCGACTACTTGTAATGATGTTGGTCCTTGTTGAAAATTATTTGATTCGACATTAAACATGGTTGCCGGCGGTCATCTTTGTTTACATAGAATTGTAATGACTACTCTGAAACTACTTGACAGAAACTTCACAGGAATGCTGATCTAGCTATCAGAACCTATAAGTAGAGCTTCAAGGTCATTGACATCTTGTTTGTATTGTTATGTATGCTAGTCATTATGTTTTTGTATTCTCCCAAACTTAGTTATTACCTTATATTGTTACCGATAAGTACAAGTCCCTGTGGGATTTTATCTGACAATGTTTTTGCATTGTGACGAATGCGTGTGAGATCCATGTGTCTGTATGTTTATTTTGTAATTATGTTGACGACAATAGGGTATGAGTGAGGGTTGGTGTACCTTAGAACCTGGTTAAACCCCCAGCTTTTTGTTTTGCCACTGACCGTTCCTAGGCGGTAGCCCTATTGTCATCCCTTTTGTGTTTGGGAAGTTTTATCTTGTCTTTTATTCATCTTTAAAGTTGTTCTTTGTGTCTGTGTGTGTTTGTGGTTGACTGTCGTCCTTGAATGCTAATTTTCCTGCTCGAATTTTAGCTCTACTGGCCAGGGGCCAGCAGAGCTTATGGGATGGCGAGTTGTCCGTCGTCCGTCGTCTGTCTGTTAACTTTTACCTCGTTAAGACGATAGGGTCTTTATTTTTCATCCGATCATTACCAAACTTGAACAGATTGTTAATATCAATGAAAGCTCGGACAAGTTCAAAAACCAGCCAGATCGGACCAGTAACAGCAAAGTAATGGCCTTGATTTAGTTAAAATGCTATATTTTGCCTCGTTAAGACGATAGGGCCTTCATTTTATATCCGATCTTTACCAAACTTGATTGTTAATGCTAATAAACGCTCGGTCAAGGTCGAAAACCAGCCAGATCGGACTGACGGCCTTTGATTTAGTTAAAAATGCTATATTTGGCCTCGTTAAGACAATAGGGCTTTTATTGTTCATCCGATCTTTACCAAACTTTAATAGATTGTTAATATAATTGAAAGCTAGGATAAGTTTGAAAACCAGCCAGATCGGACCAGTAACAGCGGAGTTACGGCCCTTGATTTAGTTAAAAATGCTATATTTTGCCTAGTTAAGACGATTGAGCTTTTATTTTTCATCCGATCTTTACCAAACTTTACTTGATTGTTAATGTCAATGAAAGCTCAGATAAATTTTAAAACCAGCCACATTGGACCAGTAACAGCGGAGTTATTACCCTTGATTCGATCAAAATGCTATATTTTGCCTTGTTAAGATGATAGGGCCTTCATTTTTCATCCGATCGTTACCAAACTTTACCAGATTGTTAATATCAATGAAATCTCCGACAAATTTAAAAAACAGCCAGATTGGCCCATTTACACAGGAGTTATGGCCCTTGATTTTCTGAAATATACTATTTTGGCCTCATTAAGAGAAAAGGGCCTTCATTTGGACGGATTTCAGTGAAACTTTTCAGGGATGATCAGTACCAAGCCTAGTTGTACATATTGTCACCGTGTTCCAGTTAAATGATTTTGGCGGAGTTATGTCCTTTTAAATGTTTTAATACATAAACTTTGTCTGGACTAGTTCTCCTGAACCCCTCGCCAGATTTCAACAAAACTTTACAGGGATGATCAGCATCATCGTCGTGCATATCATCGTGGCGTTCCGGTTTACATATTTTTGGCAGAGTTATGGCCCTTTAAAGGTTTTTGATACACAAACATTTTTCGGGCTAATTCTCCTGAAACTCTGGCTGGATTTCAACGAGACTTGAAAAGGATGATCAGTATCAAGCCTAGTTGTGCATATCAACTCGCCATATTCCGGTTGAATGAATTTTGGCAGAGTTATGGCCTTTTAAAGGTTTTAATAGACAAACTTTATCCAGATTAGTCTCTTTTGAACTCCTTGCCGGATTACAACGAATCTTTGTGGGGATGATCAATACCAAGCCTTGTTGCACCTGTCACTGCCGTATTCTGGTTGAATGAATTTTGGCAGAGTTTTGACTCCTGAACCTCTGGCTGGATTTCAACAAAACTTGGCAGGGATGATCTTGTTGCGTATGTCATCGCCATGTTCCGGTTGAATGATATTATACGTAAAACTTTATGTTTAGCCAGTAGAGCGTCCACAGGCCCTCTTGGGCCTCTTGTTATATCTACTTTTACTTGTCTAATGGCGTTTTAAAAAGAAACGTTTCCAAATGGTACTAAAGCGACACACGATAATTTGAAAATACTAATTCAAGCAAATTGTTTTTGTATATTATTAATTGTTGATTTAATTTGCGCCATTACTATATTTAAACATCTGCAAGAATAACGAAGACAATTGAATTGAACTGAATGTTGTTTAACGGCTCATCAACACAGTATAGGTTATTTAGAGCCGCCCCAGGGAGAGGGGAATGATATAAGGAATCCGGGAACCGTGCCCTACTCTACTTTTAGATTCCTATGGTTCTTTAACGTGCTCGGAGGATAGACCGATACACGGGTTTACGTTCCCATCCGACGGAGGCTAAGGGAAAGTGTTTTGCCCAAGAACACACCGACGAAACTCAGTGGCACCACAGAGGATTGAACCCGGGGTCTCCGGATACAAATCCGCTGCGCTACCGACTGCGCCACGCCAGCCCTCTATAACGAAGACAAATCATAACTCAAAATTCTATTTAATCATATGTCAGCATATGTCAGCAGGTTTAAAGTCAAGATGATATTGGGATTACAAAATCGAGATAATACTTTTAATCCTGATAAAAGCTACACGATTGCCATGCGTTCACGATTACCATATGTTCATTTAACAGGAAATAAATTATTTCAATTTATTCGTATTCGGAACGTTTGGCATTTATCGAGAAAACAACCAAGGCGTCCGATTACGATGCTGTTGACAGTTTGATATATTCATAACTTTCACATCCTGTTATGAGTTACACATTTCCGAGATGTTGAGATATACAGTAGGTGAAAATAAAGGGGTTTAGTCGGACTTTATCCTCAATTTATACATGAAAAATGAAAATATTAGACCATAATTTAAATTATATGTATCGATATTGGCGTTATAAAATCAGACAGCATCAGAAGAATATACACAGCTGTACACAAAAAAATAAAGATTTTAATTATCACTACAAATTAGTTTTATAAAGGTCTAAAGTTAGCTGAGCACCAACGATAAACACCGAGTTTACCCCAACCAGAATGTGGAGGTCTTTTATTTTATTGATCATTGACTGGTAAAATTAATTTGATGATGTCATGTGAAAGTTACGAATTGGACATAAACACATGGGGACTTATTATAGTTATTTGTGTGGCAGTTTTTATGATACCGTTTCAATTGTACCTTTATGTGTATATATGACTTAATTATAAGGATGCACTGCTTATTTTAGCCATATACAAATGAAAGTCAGTTATGCCAGTAATCATTTAGAATCTTTATTAAAATATGGAAATCCTAAATATATTATCCAACACTATAACACTTTTTCCTAAATGGCCGGCTATTCAAGCAGTATTGATTTACACTAGCAACGCCCTCCCCAAAGCTAATACAATTGTATAACATATGTACACTGTTTCTAAACCTACTAACAACAAGGTACATAACGAATCCAAACGCAATAGAATGAATATTAACGGCTTGTTTCTTAAATACATATTGTTTAACCGATTGTTTAAACATGATATGTTTTATAAATACAAGAAGTTGCGTTTCACTTATATATAATTTATGTAGCATGTATTATGATCCGGAAAATGCTGAGAACCCTTAGTAACCGCCCAAACCATAATGCATGAACCGCTTTCTTTGCTGTGTACTTTTTACCTTTGAATCAGAGATATTGCGACTAATAATACAAATATATATCTATTTAAGGTGAGAGAACATACCACTGCAACATCTGCGGATACGTCTCATCCTTTTCCAGCAATGTACGCGACCATATTCGCACACACACCGGCGAGCGACCATTTACATGCGAGCACTGTAACAAGTCCTTTACGAGCTCGTCTCTATATTGCGACCACATCAAGATTCACAGTAGCGAGCGCCCGTATGTGTGTGCTCAATGCGGTGCATCGTTCAAGATTAAAAACACGTATAATCAGCACATGAAGCGCCACCTGGGAGTAAAAAGTTGTGTCTGCGAGCAATGCGGGGCCAGGTTTGTTATGAATAGCGAGCTGAAAAGGCACATGTTGAAGCATACTGGAGAAAAACCGTTCAGGTGTGAGATGTGCGGGAAGAGTTTTGGCGCAAATTCGTCACTCGTGAAGCACGTGAATTTACACACCGGACACAAGCAGTACCAATGTCATTGCTGTGGACAGTGCTTCCCAAGACGTGACTACTGTACGGCTCACATACAGAAATGTCACTGAAGAAAACACGACATGATGGCATCCGTGCCAAACTACTAAGAATACGGAAGATCTCCCTGATAAATTGAATAATATGTCAGTGCCTTTTACTGTCGCTAGAGGCTCGGCGCGAAAGCATACGCAATATATGTACGGCTCACAGACTGAAATGTCATTGATGTATTAAGATTATCTACGTATTGTGAAATAAGAGCAATCCTCACGTGGGATTTTGCTAGCTTATTTTTAAAAGGATCCACTAGATTTGTTGGTGTTCAAGGTTACGTGTATGTCCTTTTATAAAAACCACAGACATATTGTATTCCTATTTGGGGATCATTGCGACAGTGGACGACAAAACAATTATTCTTGAATATTTATAAAACAGTACAAAGTCCTCATGTAAGGAAAACAAATCTCACGCCAGATTGTCGATTCTCACATTAGCATTTTCCCTCAAGATAGGTTATTGAAATGTGTTAGATGGAAATTGTTTATTGTTCTATATGTTTGTATATTGGGGTAAAAGCGGACACTATCGGAAATAGCAGGTGCTTTAGTACGGATATTACCGAAGCCAATAGTGATACATGCAATGATGACAATCGATTTATTTATATAATTTATTATAAAAACTTGACTTATATAAATTGATTACCTTTATCGTTTCACATCATACCATAAATGACCTACTAGCTTCAATAACCTCAGTATAAGAGCACCTGCTATGTCAAATACTTTCCTTTCCAGATTACCTCAGAACACGAGCACCTGCTTTTTCCACTAGTTTCCGTTCCAGTTGATACTATCAACCAAATTCATAAACTGCTAGTCATTACGTCATTTTGCATGTTATCAGTGTTTTCATTCATTTTAAATAATGTAGTAAAGATGTGAAATATTTAGCACGAAAGTTCATATCGTTGAAGGCAGAGAGGTGTGCTTAAATCGACAGCTATTAAACATGTTTAGAAGTGGTCCAGCATGGTAAAAAACGAACGCTTACCGGTCCAGCATACCACGAGGTGACTAGAATATATCCACGAAAATAGTTTTACAGCGAAATTTAAATTATTTCAAATTATTTCAAATCCAAACTTATAGTAATTTGATAGCCTCGTTTTGGCGGCAGTGGCTTGTTGGTATAGCGACTGCCCCGCATGCAGAAGGTCGTTGGTTCGATCCATGGCCGTGTCACACTAAAAATTAAATTTAAAAGATATATGTATTGGTAGCTCCCTTGCTTGGCGTTCAGCATATACATGGTAGTGCTAGGACCGGTGAGCCCAGTGTTATTATAATGTGACTGGGTGGGGTATGATACATGAGTCTATTCCAGTGAGGCATAACTTTCAAGTTGAGCATTGAGGTCACTGCTACAGGTAAAAACGGCTAAAATACACGGGATATGGCTAAACTATTGCTAAAACAGTTTAACATCATACATACATATATATTTTACAATTATAAATAATACAATATTTGACATGTATTGCGATGTTATATGATACAAACGTTTATATAGCCAAAGAGGTTATCAACGGTTTATATAGCTAAGAGTTTATCACATTTGCAGCCTTTTCATAATAAAATGTTTGATTGGAGAGATGCACTGTGATAAAGCTTCGAATGGAGTTCAACCACATTATTGATGGAGTTCAACCACATTATTGATGGGGTTCAACCACATTATTGATGGAGTTCAACCACATTATTGGCCCCGTGTGGTTCCCGGGGCCCCCGTTTGGTCACGGGGCAAAAAATAGGGCCACTGCAGATCCCTTTGGAGGGGTAGGCAGAGGGGTAGAATCCCCCCAAATTCATGTTCATTTTATCATTTTTTGTTCATGATCATTTAAGGTCTTTATCATGATCCCTGCATTGTTTCAGGTGCCATCTCGCTCACATCAAAAGAGCAGTGGCAGAAAAACAATAAACGTGGCTCCAGCGTAAATGGAGTTTCTACGATAGAATTTGCAGCAACTCTGCAGTTCAGGGTGAGAGGGTTCTACGCCCATTTTCCATATTTTATCTCGATGTACATGGAGGATGAGCCTGGCATGTTCATGCCTGTTAGGCGCCATATAACCTTTCATGTGTTGGTGCGCCTTAAAACCCAATTCAATTCAATTCAACCACATTATTATTATTATTAGCCTTGAAAGGGACATTTTCCAGAAAGGGACATTTTTAGCGAGCTCAATAGGGCCGTCGGTTTGAATTTGACCTTTGCCAAAGTTATTAGGGTTTCTATATCAATGAAAGCTCGGACAAGTATGAAAGACTGCTAGATCGGATTAATACACCGGCTTTTTTATTGAAAAAATGCCATATTCTGTCCTGTGAATACTTTTATATTTGATCTTTACCAAACTTGGCCAGATTGGTGATATTAATGTAAGCTCGGTAAAGTCCGAAAACCAGCTGGAACGGATAAGTAACACTAGAGTTATTACTTGAGTTATTGAAAAATGCGATATTTTGCTTCGGTGGTACTCTAGCTTCTTCATGTTTCATCTGTCCTTGACCAATCTGTGGCAGGATATAAATCATTAATGGTCGGACGAGTTCGAAAACTAGACATATTGGACAATAAACAGCAGAGTTATTGCCCTTGAATTATTTTAAAATCCTTTAAGTTTCTTAGCGTTCTAGCACTTTCATTTCCATTTTCGGTCTGATCTTTATCAAACTTGGCCAGATTTCTCATGTTAATAAAAACTCTGACAAGTTTAAAAAACAACTATATCAATGATTAGTAAACAATAATTGTGGTCTTTGATTTATTGAAACATTCTGTAGTTTTATTTTTCATATGCTCTTTACCAAACTTGATCCGAGTGCTTGAATGGACCGTTACACAGCAATTAAAACGATACAATACGTGCAATATCAAAGAGAAGTTGATTCTTTTAAATCTACAAACAAACCCGAATGTATTGAGACATTAGTAGACATAGTTTATTCCAAAGTCGAGTGTTGAGTCTGCGGATACAACAAGATTTATCGATGTACATGGAGGATGAGCCTGGTATGTTCATGCCTGTTAGGCGTCATATAACCTTTCCATGTGTTGGTGCGCCTTAAAACCCCAATGCAATTCAATTCGTGAGTTGTGAGGCTGCTCTGATCAATGGGAAGTGTGGTCTATGAAGCAAATGAACATATCCCAGAAACATATCCTGTAAAGCAGAGGTATTCTGCGAGTTTGCATGCGTCAGATCTATGCAAGTTGATCCTTTGCTTTAGGCGAATGTGTTTCCCCACGTATTGTTTCAGACATAAGTTGCATGTCATAAATAAACATTCCTTGTTTTACAATTAGCACGGCATTTTATTATTAACTGGCACCAGTCCAGGAATATCTGAAAGTCTGTGTGACAGGAAAGAGTTTGCATGTCTGGCAGCATGTCATTCCACAGGGACCTAAAATTAGAAGTTTCAAGTGACATGTCATTAGGATTTTCTTTAATGTGGCTCGTACAAGCATGATTGGTTTCTCTAACAGCTAGCTGTATCAGTGTTGGGAACTAAACAAAAATACATAAAAATCAAAAAGAAAATTTAAAAAATATATAATAAAAATTGAACATGTTATTGTTGAAAACAAACATATTTTAAGTTTTTCTGAAAAATTATCTCAGAGTATTGTAGCTAAAGACAAGGTTTAGATCTTTGTCTGGTCGATATATTTACCTAACTGTTTTCATCAGTAATTTCACTGGTCAAATTCCGATAATTATCCACAGTTCAGGGCTGGTTGGAACAGCAGATGAATGTAGTTCTGGAAACCGAAAACCGAAAACAATTCGATCAAACCGTTTTTCTGTGACAAGTCAAAATGCTTGAAAAAAAACACGCATTTTTCAACAGGTCGACATTACTGTGGAACAAGTCGACATTACTGTGGAAACTGGTCGACATTACTGTGGAACAGAGAAACATTCAACTTGTCATAACTTGTGGTGAATCAGAATCAATCTTATCAAACCAAGACGTTTTCAATAACGAACAATTAATATGCATAAATACTACGCTAACCTTATTAAAACTGCTGTATTTGACGAGAAATACATTAGGGGATGAGCGGAGGATTCGTTAGGGTACATGGCCAATTATTTATGGGTAACAAGGGAAAATTGTCTGTGACCTACAGGGAACAAAGGAACGTTTACATAATCTTAGAGAACAAGGGAACATGAGTTTATAGGAAATACAATTCTAAAATCTAGTTTGAATAAGAAAAATACAAAAACGTTCACAAAAATAATTAATATTCTGAAGTGGCTGTGAATTGTGGTTGTTCTATATCTCATGAACTGTTGTCTAAGATGCTGCCATACGTATTTTAGGCCAAATGGTTTGTTAATTCATCACAATTAATTTAGGGTAACATTTGCAAATATTTTTCGGAAACAAGGGAATATATGAAGTAATTTTATGGAACAAAGAAACAATTGGAAAAATAATTTGGGGAACAACGCAAAATATGCGTTATATAGGGAACAAAGGAACATTGAGATATATTTTCAGGGAACACATTAAGATTTTTCAGCAGCCCAGGATTTAATTACCAGTCTGCAGTATCGTTATATAGGATAAAAGAAAATGAAAAATATAACGGATGTTTAACTAGTTAACTTAACGAAAATCAAAAGGGAGACGAGACCCTCCCAGGGAGTCCATGTTCCTTTGTTATATTGAAAGTCCTAAAATTACCTCAAAATCAAAACTTAACAAACAAAAACATGTAACAAAACACGCACATCCATTAGACACGTGCAGAGGACGGTATCAGATGATACGATTGATATTAGTAAACATCACGTTTCTGTCTAGTTGGTTGTAATTAATACTATAATAACAACTTTCATCTGTTTCTACAACTAAGTAACTCTGGGGCTGACAATGCTGATAACTGTCATTATTCATCATTTGTTATTCTAAACAATCAAACACAACATAGTGACGTCATTGTATAACTGCGGGCAGTCAGTGCCTTAAACACTTGCACCTAAAATACCTATTTTTGAAATACATCTCAAACGCACGCCTTGGCCTTTCTTATTTACGAAATTCATATTCGTACGGCTAAGATATGAGCTATATGGGTAGGCATTTTTTATGAATTTTCTACGAGTACCTCCAAGCTTATAACAGTCTCAGTACTAGAAACATTTGCAACCTGACCGGGGATCAAAAGCGAGATCCTGGTTAAAGTTTTGATACACGGTTTTGAAGTGCAATTTTGCCGTTATTTGGCGGATAAGTTTCTGAAAACGGTGACTCAACCCTGAAGTATAATGCAATTGCATCCCTGAAGCTGAAGGCATTGAATTACAACACTGAAGCTGAAAACGGCGACACACAACCCTGAAGCTGAAGGTAGTGACCTTAACATCGCGGCGATTCACAAGCCTGAAACTAAAAGCAGAAACTGTTACAATTAGTGATATTTATGTCTATTAGGAGTGTTTGCTACCGCAGAAACAATATAACTATTTCTAATTAAGTTGACATTTTACTGAGCTGCTTACATTCTAAATATAAATACGATTTCCATTATTAATACAAATAAATAATCTTTATAAGGGTGACTTAATTGACAGAATGGGAAGGCTCTTTTAGTTTTTAAGATTTTGTAGTTCTGTATCATTTACAATCTTGACAGTAATTTGTTATGTTGTATTTCGAACCATGGGAATCCCCACGTTACATTACGTTACTGCTCCACGGCGTGTAAATACTTGTTTCAGTGAAACGGGACATGCGCAGTGAGGCAGGCAGGGAATTGTAATGGTACGGTATAAATAAAAACAAAAATCAAGATCGCCATCGTCATCATCTCGCCATGTTTTCTAAGACTTGATTTTAAACCATCTATTACCGTATACGAAATGGACATAACATTCATTAGTATCAAAAACCGGTATAAACTGCACATAGTTTCTCTCGACATGGAGTCTAACTCAATACAACACGACATTCAGAATACAACATGCTTCCCAAATGGTCTAATTTCCAAGTTAATCCGAAAACGAATCTGTCTTGTTGCAAGAAAGCTGGCGTTTCTATCTCGATTTCTGTCATACACTGATATATGAATGTTATGATAAAGCTATTATGTCCAGCCGTGTTGGGGATCGGTTGAATAACGGATCGGCAAGAGCCGCATTTTTAATTTTTAACGATTTCATTTCATGAAGATTTATTTCGTTCTCGTGTTCAATTTTAAGATTCATCGAAAAGCTTAACCGTAGCGATGATCTTTATTTTAAAAGTACACCATCATGGCCTATATTTGGATACCTTGGCTTATTTCTAGAAAAAATAAAGAATGATTTATGATTAAAGTGCGATGCTATAAAATATAGCATTCGTAAGAATAGCTCACTTATTTTCAGTCAGAGATAATAGTCGCGTGCTTGGTATAAAGTAATCAAACTATGTCCAATGCTTGTTGCGTCAGCGACACACTTTATTATAAAGGAAACCATTAATAGGACACATGGTTATCTTGACGTTTTAACCAAGCATTACAATTCGCGTCTCGTTTTATTAGTCCAGTATTAGTTTAACTTTAAACCTGCTTGCATATAATTAAGTAACATGTTGAGCTTAATTCTGCTTTTTTTTCAATCATAGGCTAACATAGCCTATATTCTTGGTGCATTATAGTCAGCAGCTAGTTACATGCTAATACAAATTTCAAATTACTATTTTTATAATTAATATTATAAATGATTGAACAAAAGCAAATTATGTAGACCAACTAATGGGACGCCACGACTTTTAAAACAATCAAAATTGCCGTGTGTCCCTTTAAAAGGTTACGTGTATAATACCTACTTTTACTTACGGCTGACGGTAATTAACATGTCGCCAGTTGTCAATCATTAATCCATTTCAACCAATCAAACCAGAACGATACCTCCGACAAACAACAGCACGTGTATAAAGCACGTGCTTAGCACGTGCAACTATGTTATATAAACTATTGTCAATATACTCCGACATCAACAATAGGGCGGATATATCTAAGTACTGGCGACATGTTAATTGCTTGGAATAAAGTTACATAAAGTAACCAACTCTATCACTATACGCGACACACTATACTTTATGACGCGACACATTATACTATATGACGCGACACACTATACTATAAAGGAAACCTTAAAATTGGCGACTTTCGTATGATTCACGAATAGTTTTATGACTGTTATCACGTGACATATCACAATGTCGACGTTCTCATCATTGATTGACTGTAATTGTTAATCAAGTCGTACATCGTATGTCAATTCCGAATACGTTCATGAAGGTAAAATTCCCGACGCGAACTATTGCCTACCAAGCAGATGTAAGCCTTCGGAAAATTATTTCAGAAAATTAATTCTTTGTGAAAGTCAATCAAGCAAGCCGGCAGACGTACATTTACGCATCGTTAGTTTGAACATGTTTCAGACGAATACAAATTCATCAACGGAGTTACCTTGCCACGGGATATCGGACGAATGTAAGGTAATCCCCAGAGTTGCCTTGCCACGGGATACCACACGAATGTAAGGTAATCCCCAGAGTTGCCTTGCCACGGGATATCACACGAATGTAAGGTAATCACCAGAGTTGCCTTGCCACGGGATACCAGACGTATGTAAGGTAATCCCCAGAGTTGCCTTGCCACGGGATACCAGACGAATGTAAGGTAGTCCCCAGAGCTGCCTTTCCACGGGATACCAGACGAATGTAAGGTAATCCCCAGAGTTGCCTTGCCACGGGATACCAGACGAATGTCAGTTAATCCCCCAGAGTTGTCTTTCCACGGGATACCAGACGAATGTCAATTAATCCCAAGAGTTGCATTGCTACGGGATACCAGACGAATGCTAGGTAATCCCCAGAGTTGCCTTTCCAATGGATATCAGACGAATGTTAGATAATCCACAGAGGTTCCTTCTCACGGAATACGAGACGAATGTTAGTTAATCGTCAGAGATGCATTGCCACGGGATATTACACGAATGTAAGGTAATCTCCAGATTTGTCTGGCCACGGGATACCAGACGAATATAAGGAACTCCCCAGAGTTGCCTTGCCACGAGATACCAGACGAATGTTAGGTAATCTCCGGAGTTGCATTACCACGTGATACCACACGAATGCCAGGTAATCCACAGAGTTGTATTGCCACGGGATACCTGACGAATGTAAGGTAATCTCCAGAGTTGCATTACCACGGGATACCACACGAATGCAAGGTAATACCTAGAAATGCATTGCCACCGCATACCAGACGAATGTACGTTAATCCCCAGAGTTGCATTGCCACGAGATACCAGACGAATGTTAGGTTATCTCCTGAGTTGCATTGCCACGGGATACCACACGAATGTCAGTTAATCCCCAGAGTTGCATTGCCACGGGATACTAGACGAATATAAGGTAATCCCCAGAGTTACCTTGTCACGGGATACCAGACGAATGTTAGGTAGTCTCCAGAGTTGCCTTGTCACGGGATACCAGACGAATGTTAGGTAAACCCCAGAGTTGCATTACCACGGGATTCTAGACGAATATAAGGTAATCTCCAGAGTTGCATTGCCACGGGATACCAGACGAATGTTAGGTAATCTCCAGAGTTGCATTGCCGCAGGATACCAGACGAATGTAAGGTAATCTCCAGAGTTGCATTGCCACGGACTACCTGACGAATGTTAGGTAATCTCCAAAGTTGCATTGCCACGAGATACCTGACGAATGTAAGGTAATTTCCAGAGTTGCATTGCCACTGGATACCTGACGAATGTAAGGTAATTTCCAGAGTTGCATTGCCACGGGATACTATACTAATGTAAGGTAGTCCCCAGAGTTGCATTGCCACGGGATACCAGACGTGTAAGGTACTCCCCAGAGTTACCTTGTCACGGGATACCTGACGAATGTCAGATTATCCCCAGAGCTGCTTCACCACGGGATACCACACGAATGCAAGGTAATCCATAGAGTTGCATTGTCACGGGATACCAAACGAATGTAAGGTAATCTCCAGAGTTACCTTGTCACGGGATACCTGATGAATGTCAGGTTATCCCCAGAGTTGCATTACCACGGCATACCACACAAATATAAGGTAGTCGCCAGAGTTGCATTGCCACGAGATACCAGACGAATGTTAGGTAATCCCCAGAGTTGCCTTGCCACGGGATACCAGACGAGTGTAAGGTACTCCCCGGAGTTGCATTGCCTCGGGATACCACATGAATATAAGGTTATCCCCAGAGTTGCATTGCCACGGGATACCAGACGAATGTAAGGCAATCTCAAGAGTTACCTTGTCACGGAATACCAGACGAATGTAAGGTAATATCCAGTGTTGCATCGCCACGAAATACCAGACGATTATAAGGTAATCCCCATAATTGCATTGCCACGGGATACCAGACGAATTTACCGTCATATCCCAGAGTTGCCTTTCTACGGGATTCCAGACGATTGTAAGGTACTTCCCAGAGTTGCATTGCCATGGGATACCAGACGAATGTAAGGTAATCCCCAGAGTTGCATTGCCACGGGATACCAGACGAATGTAAGGTAATCTCCAGTGTTGGATTGCCACGAAATATCAGACGAATGTAAAGTAATCTCCAGAGTTGCATTGCCACGGGATACCAGACGAATGTAAGGTAATCTCAAGAGTTGCATTGCCACTGGATACCTGACGAATATAAGGTAATCCCCAGAGTTACCTTGTCACGGGATACCAGACGAATGTTAGGTAGTCTCCAGAGTTGCCTTGTCACGGGATACCAGACGAATGTTAGGTAGTCTCCAGAGTTGCCTTGTCACGGGATACCAGACGAATGTTAGGGAAAGCACCAGAGTTGCATTGCCACGGGATTCTAGACGAATATAAGGTAATCTCTAGAGTTGCATTGCCACGGGATACCAGACGATTGTTAGGTAATCTCCAGAGTTGCATTGCCGCAGGATACCTGACGAATGTACGGTAATCTCCAGAGTTGCATTACCACGGAATACCTGACGAATGTTAGGTAATCTCCAGAGTTGCATTGCCACGAGATACCTGCCGAATGTAAGGTAATCCCCAGAATTGCATTGCCACGGGATACCAGACGAATTTACCGTCATCCCCAGAGTTGCCTTGCTACGGGATTCCAGACGATTGTAAGGTACTTCCCAGAGTTGCATTGCCATGGGATACCAGACGAATGTAAGGTAATCCCCAGAGTTGCATTGCCACGGGATACCAGATGAATGTAAGGTAATCTCCAGTGTGCCACGAAATATCAGACGAATGTAAGGTAATCTCCAGAGTTGCATTGCCACGGGATACCAGACGAATGTAAGGTAATCTCCAGAGTTGCATTGCCACTGGATACCTGACGAATATAAGGTAATCCCCAGAGTTACCTTGTCAAGGGATACCAGACGAATGTTAGGTAGTCTCCAGAGTTGCCTTGTCACGGGATACCAGACGAATGTTACGGAAAGCACCAGAGTTGCATTGCCACGGGATTCTAGACGAATATAAGGTAATCTCTAGAGTTGCATTGCCACGGGATACCAGACGAATGTTAGGTTATCTCCAGAGTTGCATTGCCGCAGGATACCTGACGAATGTAAGGTAATCTCCAGAGTTGCATTGCCACGGAATACCTGACGAATGTTAGGTAATCTGCAGAGTTGCATTGCCACGAGATGCCAGACGAATGTAAGGTAATCTCCAGAGTTGCATTGCCACGGGATACCAGACGAATGTAATGTAATCCCCAGAGTTGCATTGCCACGAGAGACTAGACGAATGTTAGGTAATCTCCATAGTTACCTTGTCACGGGATACCAGACGAATGTCAGTTAATCCCCAGAATTGCCTTGGCACGGGATACCAGACGAATGCTAGGTAATCCCCAGGGTTGCCTTGCCAATGGATATCACACGAATGTCAGGCAATCACCAGAGGTTCCTTGTCACGGAATACCAGACGAAGGTTAGTAAATCCTCAGAGTTGCATTGCCACGGGATACCAGACGAGTGTAAGATAATCCCCAGAGTTGCATTGCCACGGGTTACCAGTCTTATATAAGGTACTCCCCTGAGTTGCCTTGCCACGAGATACCAGACGAATGTTAAGTAATCTCCAGAGTTGCAATACCATGGGATACCACACGAATGCAAGGTAATCCATAGAGTTGCATTGCCACTGGATACCAGACGAATGTTAGGTAATCTCCAGAGTTGCATTGGGATATCACACTAATTTCAGTTAATCCCCAGAATTTCATTGCCACTGGATACCAGACGAATACTAGGTAATCTCAAGAGTTGCATTGCCACAGGATACCAGACGAATTTAAGGTAATCCCCAGAGTTGCATTGCCACGGGATACCACACGAATGTAAGATAATCCCCAGAGTTGCATTTCCACGGGATACTACATGAATGTAAGGTAATCCATAGAGTTGCATTGCCACGGGATACCTGACGAATGTTAGGTAATGTCCAGAGTTGCATTACCACGGGATACCACACGAATACAAGGTAATCCATAGAGTTGCATTGCCACGGGATACCAGACGAATGGAAGGTAATCCTCAGAGGTGCCTTGCCAAGGGATTCCGAACGAAAGTTAGGTAATCCCGAGATGCCTTTTCCAGGAATACCAGAGGAAAGTAAGGTTATCCCCAGTGTTGCATTGCCACGGTATACCAGACGAATGTACGATAATCCCCAGAGTTGCCTTAGCACCTGATACCAAACGAATGTAAGGTAATTCCCAGAGTTGCTTGCCACGGGATACCTGACGAATGTTAGGTAATCTCCAGAGATACATTGCCACGGGATTCCAGACGAATGCAAGTTAAACCTCTGATTTGGCTTGCCACGGGATGCCAGATGTATGTATCGTTATGTGTCTAAATCTATAGTTAATCAACCGGTGTCACATTTGACCGTAATGTTTCTGTCGGCGGTGGAAAAAGAACAGAAATAATAGCTAGTTGGGAAGAAAAAACCAAAGATCGAGAGTAGGCAGAAGAAAGTAAAAATGTCCAACCTGCGTTTCCATTCACCTTCATGTCTTAACCACTCCGGATACCTAGCGGCGAAGGGTACGAAACCCAACCGGAACGGCCCAGACTATCACGATATCACGAGGCTCCTAGTTACAGTTTGAGCCCTAACTATCTAAACATTTATGAGAGGATAACTCCCACTTGAAGGATACCCAGTCCGGAGCCTCAGCACTATGGCTGGAAATGGAGTTCAATCCGGGTTTGATACGGTGGAAGAAACTGAACTTGAATGTGCCTGTTTCAGATTCTTCGAGTGAGTGGATCGTATTCGTGTTGATGCAGAGGTGACTTAACCAGCAGCTGATATATCCACCAAGTCGTTGATGACGTTGAAGGCATGGTAAGCTGTATCTTTTTTCGTCTGGCTTCAAGTGTTTCCCAGTTTAAATTCCTCAAGCATCTCTGTGACGCTGCTGTTATTTCGGTACCTGTTGGCTATGTGCCTAGCCGCTCTCTTCTGGACCATTTCCAGCTTGTTCTTTGCATTGACGGTGTTAGGGTTCCAAACAGGTCCGCAGTATTCAAGGTTTGGTTTGACCAGATCTGACAAATCTGGCACGGTCGAAAGAAATATGGGATATGTCTTTCCACCCCGACAAGTTAAATGTACTACGTGTTACCAGGGCACGAACACCACCCTAAAAGGCCACCAACTTGAAGCTGAAAGCCAGTCAAAGGACCTTGGAGGACATATCCTCCAGACTCTACTGGAACTGTCACTTAGACAGGACCGTCAAGAAGGGCTCCAGTATGCTGGGATTTATACAAATGGACCTGCGGGTTAATTGACGAGAAACAACACTTCAGTATACTCTGGTCAAACCCAACCTTGAATACTGCGGACCTGTTTGGAACCCTAACACCGTCAATGCAAAGAACAAGCTGGAAATGGTCCAGAATAGAGCGGCTAGGCACATTGCCAACAGGTACCGAAATAACAGCAGCGTCACAGAGATGCTTGAGGACTTTAAACTGGGAAACACTTGAAGCCAGACGAAAAAAGATACAGCTTACCATGCCTTCAACGTCCTCAGCGACTTGGTGGATATACCAGATGCTGGTTAAGTCACCTCTGCATCAACACGAACAAGATCCACTCACTCGAAGAATCTGAAACAGAAACTATCTGAAACGGTAGTTTCTTCCACCGTGTCATACCCGGATTGAACTCCATTTCCAGCCATAGTGCTGAGGCTCCGGACTGGGTATACTTCAAGTGGGAGTTATCCTCTCTTAAATGTTTAGATAGTTAGGGGCCAAACTGTAATTAGGAGCCTCGTGATATCGTGATAGTCTGGGCCGGTCCGGTTGGGTCTCGTACCCTTCGCCGCTAAGGCATTCCTGCATTGTGCTGATTATCCTGTAAATTATGCAACCATTGGCAAATAGTCGTGTCTTTGTCGCTACACAGTCTGGCATGTCATTGTTGAACATTAGGAAGAGCAGCAGGCTACCAGAACAATCCTGAAAGGAAAACCCGCTTACCACTGGTGCATTGTTGGATGTAACTCCACCTACGATGACCTGTTGGCTTCTGTCCAATAAGACGGACTTGATCCAGTCATGTGTCTGGCCTCGGATACAGGAATGGTGTTATCTTTGCAAGCAGCCTTCGATGAGGCACGCGGTCATTTTGGAGAAATCTAGGATGTCTAAGGCCTCTGCAAGTTCATGCCATGGTGTGAGCCATTGTTTTTCACAGCTTCTTCTAACTCAATAAAACGTGTTGACAGTCGGTTAGTAAGACATTTCCTTAGGTATTTGAGGACATTACTTACAATACTATTCTCTTATAGATTACAGCAGAAGCTTGTCAATGACACTTTACGGTAGGTGCAGGAATTTCTTAAAGATGTCTGTGGCATTTGCTAATCTCCGCTCGTCGGGTACTGTACTGCAATAGAAAGATCTCTGGAAAATAGCGGCTAGCAATAGTGCTAGTTTTTGGGCAATGTCCTTCAAGATTCGTGCTCGGATCACATCTGATAATGATCCACATGCCTTATTTGGATTGACTTTTCACAGCAGTGTTAGGACGCCCTCTTTGACGACTTGAATTTCAGGCATTGAAGGGAAAGGTCGCCCTACTGTTTGATAGATGTCTGGGATGTCTTCCTTGGTACTGGCCGATTTATACTGGTGGCTTATGATCTTAACATTATGTCCTTAGCATCATCGTGCATCTTGTCTTTGGATTTGAGAGACACAACACCGCTGTTTTCTTGTTTTAGCGACTTTTATATCTATATTCATGTCCAAAATCGGTTCTGTTTCACTGGGTTATAGTCACCCTCAGGGTCGCCGATCTCGATGATGTTTTCAACATAACATACTTCCAGTATGTTTGTCTCTCGGCTTTCTGGACGTTGGAACGCATTTGTTTGTAGTTTGTTTCGCCATTGGCACGATGAGTGGATCTTTGTTTCACGGCTTTTCGGTTTAAAACAAGAAACATAAAACTACGAACTACCTTCATGAATTAATAACAATCTAAATTCATCGCATTGCGCTACGGGAATTGCAGCGCACAAAAGACATAACAACCGAGTAGACATGCCTAGTATTTTTCGGGATACTCATGTAGTTGATCCTATCCCAAAATATTGCAAAAATTCCGAAAGTCCTGCAATTTGTTATAAGTATAAAAAGCCTATTAGAAATATTATTTTCAACTTCAACAAAATAGTTTCTGACCTTGATATAGTACTTAATACTCCTAACGAATGTGAATGCAACACATCAAAATTTTGCTATGCTCCAGCAGGTCATGTCATCACTGGTAATTTTGATATTGTTGATAAACGTATTCGGCATTTGTTTTCGAAAGGTCCTAAATATAGATTACCTTCAACTATTGATTTTAATGCCTGTCGTGCCCAGATCGCCTACTCCATTGAAGATTTTAGTATAAAATGGTGTCGTAGAGAACATGCGGACCCAAACTCGCTTTCTACTTGGAAAAAGTCTATTCTTAAAATTATAGATACACGTATTAACTTTTATAATGCTAACCCCTCTTTACTACCTCCGAGACCTAGGATTTCCTTTCGTAATGTAAAATCGGAAATTCAGGAATTTCATAATAAATTTGTTTTAGTTCCTGCAGATAAAGCAGCTAATAATGTATTTATTGTTTGACGCCTACATTACGTCAATCTTTTATCTCTGGAACTCGGCAGCACCAATTCGTATACTCCAGTTAATTCTACTGAGGATGATGTTGTTTCCGCACATATCACTCGGTGCACTACTTTCAAGGCTGGTGTAAGCGATAAGCAAAATAAACTGCCTACCATGTACTGGATTCCTAAATTACATAAAAATCCATATAAGGCTCGCTTTATTTCTAATTCTAGTGCCTGCACCACAACAAACATCTCCAAACTTTTAACTTCTTGTCTTACTGCCGTTAAAGATCACGTTAAACTATATTGTGATAAAACTTATGAAAACTCTGGGATTAATTTATTTTGGTCTATAAAAAATTCTGGAGACGTTCTTGATAATATTTTCAATAAAGGTCAAGTGTCATCAATAAGTACTTATGACTTCTCTAAACTATATACAACCTTACCACATCATCTTATTAAAGACAAGCTAATTTCTCTTATTCAAAAAACATTCGCTAGAGAAAATACTACATTTTTGGCATGTAATAATTTTAAAGCCTTTTTCACTAACGGCAGTTTAGACAATTATACTATGTGGACTTGCTATGAAGTTTGTGAAGCACTCATCTTCCTATTAGATAATATTTTCGTCAGGTATGGTACCACCGTTTATAGACAAATTGTTGTTTTCCCTATGGGTACGAACTGTGCACCACTTGTCGCAGATTTGTTTTTATTTTGCTATGAAAGGGATTTCATGTTGAGTCTTTCACCAGATACCCAGGCAGATGTTATTGAAGCTTTTAATGACACCTCTCGGTATCTGGATGACATACTGAACATTGACAACCCTTTCTTTCCAACTATGGTTCATAATATTTATCCTAAAAAACTTCGGCTTAATAAAGAAAATATATTTCATAATAACGCTTCTTTTCTTGATTTAGATCTCTCGATTGAAAATGGTAAAATAATTAGCAAAATCTATGTTAAGAGAGATGATTTTAATTTTGACATTGTTAATTATCCCCACTTGGATGGGGATGTACCCGAGCAACTTCTTATGGGGTGTATCTGTCTCAACTTATTCGTTTTTCTAGAGCTTGTACTCGAGTTGAAGACTTTAATATTCGTAATCTTTGTATAACTAAAAAGTTACTCAATCAGGGTTACCGTTACCATAAACTTCGTAAAACCTTTGCAAAATTGTATTATCGTAACCCTGATCTTCTTTCCAAATATAAATGTAATTTAAGGACTCTTCTGCGACAAGGACTATCACAACCTGACTTCAGGTGATGTAATTTATAAACTTCGTAAGATTCTTGGTCATGGTCACTTTCATACTATCTTTGTTAAACTTGTTAAAAAGTTTATCAAAAGAGGTTATGACCCTATCATTTTGCAACGTACTGCATGCTTGGTTGTGGACCCTTTTACAGTTCGCCACTATGCTTTCCTCTTTAATTGTACGATGACCGGACAGGCTGTGGACCCTATGATGACGCCTACCTAAATACCATTGGGACGGTGGCATTTGATGTTTGTCCATGTTCTTTCTTGTCGTGCCCTTAATGGTTTATTCTCTAACTGCTCTGGCTTCTGCCAAGTCATTGAGTACCTTCATTGTGGCTTTCTAGGCTATTGTTTTTTTGTATTATATTTACACGAGCATATTTGTGTTTTACTTATATTGCCTATTGATGCTGCCTTGTTGGTTAGAGTTTAGATCATGGCGGGGATTTCTTTATTTACACTGTCCTGTTTTAATGGGATGACAGTAGGGTAAGTGTGAGGTTTGGTGCACCCTAGAACCGGTTTAAACCCCCAGTGGCCTACTTTGCCACTGACCGTTCCAAGGCGGTAGCCCTATTGTCAGCCCTTTTGTGGTTGTGATGTCGTTTGCATTTTTTATTACTTTTGGCTTTTCGTTTGTCTGTTTGCGTGTTTGTTTTTGTGTTTTGTGGTTGACTGTCGTCCTTGAATGCTGCTTTCCCTGTCCGATATTTTTAGCCTTCTTGAACTTGAGATACAGCCATTTTCTGAATGCCTAACATTCAGAGAAAATATATATACGCCACATGGCAGATACGTATTATGGAACTCACATCGCAATTATGCGTCACATGGATGTTCTTACATCGCCAATATACGTCTATACGCCACATTGCAGATACTTTAATGGTTCTTACATCGTCATGTTGTCGCTTTCAATTTCTTTTGTTTTCTTACTTAATTTGTATTCGGTGGTTCCACTACTCCGGCTAATAAAAGGCTCTGGGTATTGTTTAACCACTTATAGGATATGTTGTTTGCTTTTTAAGTTATTCTTTTGCTGTTACTTATGATACGCAGGCTTCATAACCGCTGCTTCCAACTAAATTCCATTATGTTTATTTCGCTCTTCGGGGCATTTAATTTTATTAGATACTGGGACCATACGCCGTATGACATGGGGAAGCAAATAACTCCATGTCCACCGCCGTATGCATGCCATCTTCGGGATGGTTAAAAATGTGTACTATTGATTTTATGAATATTGAGTTCTGCTCAACCCGGGGCTAGAGGGCGTGAGCGGTAGCTAGCATATTTCACTACCGCTCATGAACAGTCTCAATCAAACTGAGACTGCAATATTTCGTATATTTCGTGCTCGGCCGTTTCCAAAAGTCCATTATCATATTCTTTTTTTATAGCACAGTGGCGTTGCTTGTGCAGTGTGGCGGCAGTAAAACGTCTCCTCGCGCTTGCAATCAGTACTGTTATTCATTCGATCTTTGGAGATCGCTGAGCCCGATACTTATATTTAGTTATCGGTGTTACATTTTCAATTTCTTTTGTTTTCTTACTTAATTTTTATTCGGTGGTTCCACTAATCCGGCCGATAAAAGGCTCTGGGTATTGTTTAACCACTTATAGGATATGTTGTCTGCTTTTTAATTTAGTCTTTTGGCTGTTACTTGTGATACGCAGGCTTCATAACCTCTGCTCCCAACTAAATTCCAGTATGTTTATTTCGCCCTTCGGGGCATTTAATTTTATTAGATACTGGGACCATACGCCGTACGACATGGGGAAGCAAATAACTCCATGTCCACCGCCGTATGCATGCCATCTTCGGGATGGTTAAAATTGTGTACTATTGATTTTATGAATATTGAGTTGGTATCCCTATGGGTACGAACTGTACACCACTTGTCGCAGATTTGTTTTTATTTTGCTATGAAAGGGATTTCATATTGAGTCTTTCACCAGATACCCAGGCAGATGTTATTGAAGCTTTTAATGAAACCTCTCGGTATCTGGATGACATACGGAACATTGACAACCCTTTCTTTCCACCTATGGTTCATAATATTTATCCTAAAGAACTTCGGCTTAATAAAGAAAATATATCTGATAATAACGCTTCTTTTCTTGATTTAGATCTCTCGATTGAAAATGGTAAAATAATTAGCAAAATCTATGTCAAGAGAGATGATTTTAATTTTGACATTGTTAATTATCCCCACTTGGATGGGGATGTTCCCCGAGCAACTTCTTATGGGGTGTATCTGTCTCAACTTATTCGTTTTTCTAGAGCTTGTACTCGAGTTGAAGACTTTAATATTCGTAATCTTTGTATAACTAAAAAGTTACTCAATCAGGGTTACCGTTACCATAAACTTCGTAAAACCTTTGTAAAATGTTATTATCGTAACCTTGATCTTCTTTCCAAATATAAATGTAATTTAAGGACTCTTCTGCGACAAGGACTATCATAACCTGACTTTTATGGTGATGTGATTTATAAACTTCGTAAGATTCTTGGTCATGATCACTTTCATACTATCTTTGTTAAACTTGTTAAAAAGTTTATCAAAAGAGGTTATGACCCTATCATTTTGCAACGTACTGCATGCTTGGTGGTGCACCCTTTTACAGTTCGCCACTATGCTTTCCTCTTTAATTGTACGATGACCGGACAGGCTGTGGACCCTATGATGACGCCTACCTAAAGCCCATTGGGACGGTGGCGTTTGATGTTTGTCCATGTTCTTTCTTGTCGTGCCCTTAATGGTGTGTTCTCTTACTGCTCTGGCTCCTGCCAAGTCATTGAGTACCTTCATTGTGGCTTTCTAGGCTATTGTTTTTTTGTATTATATTTACACGAGCATATTTGTGTTTTACTTATATTGCCTATCGATGCTGCCTTGTTGGTTAGAGTTTAGATCATGGCGGGGATTTCTTTATTTACACTGTCCTGTTTTTATGGGATGACAGTAGGGTAAGTGTGAGGTTTGGTGCACCCTAGACACGGTTTAAACCCCCAGTGGCCTACTTTGCCACTGACCGTTCCAAGGCGGTAGCCCTATTGTCAACCCTTTTGTGTTTGTGATGTCGTTTGCATTTTTTATTACTTTTGCCTTTTCGTTTGTCTGTTTGTGTGTTTGTTTTTGTGTTTTGTGGTTGACTGTCGTCCTTGAATGCTGCTTTCCCTGTCCGATATTTTCACCCTTTTTTCTGCTCAACCCGGGGCTAGAAGGCGTGAGCGGTAGCTAGCATATTTCACTACCGCTCATGAACAGTCTCAATCAAACCGAGACCGCAATATTTCGTATGTGTCGTGCTCAGCCGTTTCCAAAGGTCCATATATATGTATTTTGGGTGTTCTGCTGTAATCCATCGTCTCGCTTCGCTCGCCTCTGATTACAGCAGAAACACCCAAAATACATATATATAATAAATCACCATGAAATGGTGATTTACTTGATTTATTAAAACTTTTTTAAAATAGGGATAGTGAAGATTGCAAGTTTAATTTTTTTTAATAGTTATCAAAATAACACCCAAATTACCAAAATAGTCTGATTGTGTGTGTGTTTTTTTTTTGTAATCTTTATAATTATAAAATGTTTCTTTAATACAAAATAAATGTGTTGATTTGTTATCAGAATTTTAGTCAAATCAACAAATTATGATTTTTTTTTAGGTGGGCGTTCTGCTGTAATTTTTTTTACCTCGAATTGCAGCAGAACGACCCCAAAATACATAGCCATCCATAAATGGTGATTTATTATTGATTTATTAAAACTTTTTTAAAATAGGGGTAGTGAAGATTGCAAGTTTAATTTTTTTAATAGTTATCAAAATTACACCCAAATTACAAAAATAGTCTGATTGTGTTTTTGTTTTTTTGTAATCTTTATAATTATAAAATGTTTCTTTAATACAAAATAAATTTGTTCATTTGTTATCAGAATTTTAATCAAATCAACAAATTATGATTTTTTCTTAGGTGGGCGTTCTGCTGTAAAAAAAATTTCAATCGAGATTTGATCCAACAACCCCAAAATACATATGAAAAACTCCTACCACAAAATTAACAAAATATGAATTTTTTTTAGGTGGGGATTCTGCTGTAATTTTTTTTTCAATCGAGATTTGATTCAACAACCTCAAAATACATATGAAAAACTCTTACCACAAGTTGCCAAAATAAACCGGTTCAGAGTTATATTCTGAGATTTTTTAATAAAAGTTGATTGTTATCAAAATACACCCAAATCAACGAATAAACACAAAATATGATTTTTTTTTAGGTGGGGCTTCTGCTGTATTTTTTTTTTACTCGAGATTTGATCCAACAACCCAAAAATACATATGAAAAAACTCCTACCGCAAGTTGCTGAAATAAGCCGGTTCAGAGTTATATTTTGGGATTTTTTAATAAAGTTGATTTGTTATTAAATTTACACCCAAATCAACAAATAAACACAAAATCATCAAAAAAGACTGCAAACGAAAACGATAAAAGTAGAGAAAATAAAAACAAAAGAAACAAGCAGCAGCTGGTATGTCTTTTTTCCAACCTGCTACAAGTGTAGTATGAAATTTTCATCTACCAAAGATATTTTCATCTACATAAAAAAAAAAGCCGTAAAAGCATGGAACTCAAAAATAACCCATGAATTTATTTTCTTAGCATACTGATAATCAAACAATCTTTCAGCCATGATTATCATACAAAATTGCTACAAGCAATGCTACAAGCAATGCTACAAGCAAAATAAGTCCCATATAGCCCAAAATACACACAGACGATGTTAAACAATTACAAAACATGCCAAAATATATACAGACTATACTCAAACAATACCCAGACGATGTCAAAATATATACAGACGATTTCAAACAGTCTTCAACTACACACAAAATATTTCAAACAGTCTTTAACTGTATACAGACAATATCAAATGATACTTAGATGGTACTCAGATGATACTCAGGCGATGTCAAACGATGTCAAACTATATTTAGACGGTGTCAAAATATATACAGAAGATTCCAAACAATCTTCAACTGCATACAGACGTTATCACAATTGGTTGTGTTCTAATATTATTTTAAAATAATATTAAAATATATCATAATATAAAAACATGGAAAATAAAAGAGGATACTTAACACAAGATCAAATAGAAGAACTTCGTGGACTACGTGGACAAATATCTGCGAACCAAGCGATGAAGAGATACAGAAATTGGAAATGACAAACTAAGGATGATATGGAACCCCCGTATTACAAGAGAGGACAGTATTACAAGGAAAGACATTACAAGAGAGGAAGAGAATGAAAAACCATATACGGCAGACGAACTTATACCACAAGACAACATAGCACGTAAAATATTAAAAGAAATAGCTACACCAGAAGATGTGGTGTATAATTTGGAAACCATAGCAGAAGAAAGTCGCAAACAGACGCAACTTCTCTCCCGTCTGTTGGAAAAACAAGGAGAAGAAAAAGATGACATAGATTTGTTGCTGGAACAGCAGGAAGATGTTTTGGAAGACGAACAAGAAGAAGAAAACAAAACATATTCCATGCAAGAAATAGGAAAAACGGTAAATGGTTTTAAAAATTTTGCATTCATATATATGGGTATAATGACAGCTATATCAGTTTTGGGGATAACAAGAAATAATGTAGCGAAGACACCTAAACTACAGGCAACAGCTCCAGTAGAGACGACTAGGCCAAGTTTGTTTAAGAAAGAACCAGACCCATTTGATTTTTAATACAACCTTTTATAACACTACAGGTGTTAATACACTAGGTTATTTTTGAGTTCCATGCTTTTACGGCTTATTCTTTCATGTAGATAAAAATATCTTTGGTAGATGAACATTTTATACTACACTTGTAGCAGGTGTAAAAAAGACATACCAGCTGCTTGTTTTTATTTTTTCTACTTTTATCGTTTTCAGTCTTTTTGTATGATTTTGTGTTTATTTGTTGATTTAGGTGTAAATTTAATAACAAATCAACTTTATTAAAAAATCCCAAAATATAACTCTGAACCGGCTTATTTTAGCAACTTACGGTAGTAATTGTTTTCATATGAATTTGAGGTTGTTAAATCAAATCTCGATTGAAAAAAAATTACAGCAGAACACCCACCTAAAAAAAATCATATTTTGTGTTTATTTGTTGATTTGGGTGTATTTTGATAACAATCAACTTTTATTAAAAAATCTCAGAATATAACTCTGAACCGGTTTATTTTGGCAACTTGTGGTAAGAGTTTTTCATATGTATTTTGAGGTTGTTGAATCAAATCTCGATTGAAAAAAATTTAACAGCAGAATCCCCACCTAAAAAAAATTCATATTTTGTTAATTTTGTGGTAGGAGTTTTTCATATGTATTTTGGGGTTGTTGGATCAAATCTCGATTGAAATTTTTTTTACAGCAGAACGCCCACCTAAGAAAAAATCATAATTTGTTGATTTGATTAAAATTCTGATAAAAAATGAACAAATTTATTTTGTATTAAAGAAACATTTTATAATTATAAAGATTACAAAAAAAACACACACAATCAGACTATTTTTGTAATTTGGGTGTAATTTTGATAACTATTAAAAAAATTAAACTTGCAATCTTCACTACCCCTATTTTAAAAAAGTTTTAATAAATCAATAATAAATCACCATTTATGGATGGCTATGTATTTTGGGGTCGTTCTGCTGCAATTCGAGGTAAAGAAAATTACAGAAGAACGCCCACCTAAAAAAAAATCATAATTTGTTGATTTGACTAAAATTCTGATAACAAATCAACACATTTATTTTGTATAAAAGAAACATTTTATAATTATAAAGATTACAAAAAAACAACAACACACAATCAGACTATTTTGGTAATTTGGGTGTTATTTTGATAACTATTAAAAAAAAAATAAACTTGCAATCTTCATTATTCCTATTTTAAAAAAGTTTTAATAAATCAAGAAAATCACCATTTCATGATTTATTATATATATGTATTTTGGGTGTTTCTGCTGTAATCAGAGTCGAGCGAAGCGAGACGATGGATTACAGCAGAACACCCAAAATACATATAAATGGTCCATTATTATACTCTTTTTTTTTCAAGTCATACGGTGCCTAGATCAGGTGTGAGCTCGATACTCCACGTTATAGTGCTGCCACACTGGAATACCATGCCATTGACTAAAGATACATTACACTGACACCCGGTCGACCAGTCCTAGAACTATCCTAATATGCTGAAAACGAAACAAGGAGGCTACTAGTACCATTTTTATGAAGTCTGTAGGACCGACCGGTTGATTGAACCGACGACCTCCCATATGAAAGGCATAAAAGGCGAATGCTCTACCACTAGGACACGCCACGGTGAAATGTAAACACATACGATTATAGGAAAAGATTGTAAGCTTCACAATTCAATGACGTGAGGCAACCACGAAATGTGTCAATAAAATAATAATAATTTTAAGGCAAAAACACGAAATGATAATATCAATTGTATGTCAAAATAGATGTTGACCTGAACATTCGGTTTTATTACACAAATGTGTTTTAAAATAAAATGTTACAGTTAATACCTAAAGGAATATCCCTTACCAAAATACAAGGCTTGTGGCGACAATACGATTTTTCGTATGCAAATTAGTTTCTGGCGACATTCCTGCAGATTTTCTTGCAACGTTGCTGCAATATTGCCGTTTCAAGATGTTCTGGCGACGTTGTGGCAACATTCCTTTGATGTTCTGACGACGTGTTGTGGCAACATTCCTTAGATGTTCTGGCGATATTTTGGCAACATTCCTGAAATTAAACATTTTGGGACATACGGACGTAGTAACATTACTTACTTCAAACAAGGGTAACACTTAATACCTCCCTTTACATTCGTGATGGAGGCATGTGTCTCTTAACATGCTTCCTCGTGTTGCTGGAGCTTTCAAACCATTTACAGTCCTATGCATTACTGTATGGAAATAGCTCTCAGCGAGTCAATGCTTATCTAAAGGAAATTTCACTGATTAGCTATAATAGAAATAAAACCATTGGTCCATTAGGTCAGTGCAGAGGTACTTTAAACAGATGTGAATTGGTCTGTTATTCATGAATCTGTTTGCATGTTTGTATCATTTATACAAATACATGGGTACAGGGTGTATATATTAAAAATGTACATGCATATGCCAGTTCTACAGATAAGACGTGTATCTGCGTAATTACGCTTATTTTTTCATCAAAAACGCATTAAAAATAAAATAAATGCGTACAAAAACGCATTAAAAATCGTTATTAAGTATTGAGAACCAAAAACCCGCATACAAACTAATGACTTCAGTAGAAAAACCGAGTGCACCCAATCATACTCAATACTTATTGAAGTTTGAGGTATTGAACGACAATCAAAACCTCCAGCAATTACTAGTCGATGCTTGCAAGAAAAAAAAAAGAAGTCGGCTGTCTGACACAAATTTATGCCATTTAAAAAAGACTGACAGCTTTAATGCATATATATACGTTATGTTTTATATTACTGACAAAGAGTATTTAATGAGTTAACATTTAACATTAATGTTTTTTTTTCAAAACTTGTTTTAAGAATACGCATTAGTATTAAAATGTAAATTCGCAATACAGTTTTTTTCACGCGTACAATACGCATTGTGATGAAAGCTTATCTGGAGCACTGCATACGAGAGGTGTTCAACTTATAATTGAACACTTGTGTTTAAGATGTTATTTTTCAGCGGTAGTGATTATCATAAAAAATGCGTGATTTAATGATGAGAAACTGTCATTTAGAACGTACGCATTTAAAAATAATCTCCAATTTTACGCTGTTCGTTTTAAATTCCATTTTGAATTAGGTGTACACTATTTTCCAGTTTTAATCCTATATGTTTCTGTTGCCGTGGAGTTTTGCCTTAAACCAAATATTTCCACTAAATGCATATCATAATTGTTTAAAACTGTGTTTATAATTTAAATATAATCGTATGTTTTATTTTATTTTATGACAAAAATATAGATGTCGATTTAAAAGCTCGACTTTTTACCGCAATATTAAGTAATTGACAGATAATAGGACAGTTTGCTCGTATGTTACTGATATTTTTATAAATTAACAAAAATAACTATTTTAATCATATTTTGTGATTTAAAAACATGAACAGTTATTGTTGATGTATTTCATATACCTTATAAAGATATCTTTGGTAAAAATGTATATTATTTTTATCATTATTTGCAAATGTGTGTGTTTCGCCCCTAAATTTTAAGTTATATATTTTTTCTATCTTTTCTTTTAAGAAACATATGAATTTTTTTTATAGCGGAGGAAATCACAAAAAATGCCTGCAGTTGATGTTTCGAACTAGAAGCTTTCGTAAATTTATTTTCATAGTTGAATTTCATGTTAATTTTCGCTGAAATCTTTTTTACGTTCAGACATGGACATCACGTTAAATGACATTTTAAAAGCATTTGTCTTAAAATTTGTATTCCAGTTATTTTTATAATTGAAGGTTTTTGCTCCAAAATGTCATTCTTTACCCTTTTTCAAAAATACGGATGCAGCAACATTAAGAAGCACGCAATAGTGCATGTCATAATTTTCATATCGAAGGAATCATTAGACTTGTCATTAAAATCAACATATTCGGCGAGAATTTCAAGACAGTTGATTCAGTTACACAATGAAAGTGTTCAATTATAAGTTGAACACCTCTCGTATGTAATCAAAGTGGGTATATAATGTACATGTAATCGAAGTGGATATATAATGTACATGTATCTGTTATGGACGTATGTATATAATGTACATGTATATACGTATCTATTTGTAATCAAAGGGTGTATATAATATACATACATCTGTAAAAGAAGAGTGTGTATATAATGTATATGTATCTGTAATCAGAGTGTGTATATAATGTACATACATCTGTAATCAAATTGTGTATACAGTGTACATGTACATGTACATGTAATCGCTTGATTGATTGAATTGGGGGTTTACGGCGCACCAACACAAGAAAGGTTATATGACGCCAAACAGGGATGAACATGCCAGGCTCATCCTCCATTTACATCTAGATAACATATGGAGCATGGGCCTAGAACCTTCTAACCTGCAAAACTGCAGAGTTGCTGCACATTCTATTGTAGACACTCCATTTATGATGGAGCCACGTTTCCACATTTGCATATGCGGTGTCATTAAGAAGACCTTGAATGAGCATGAAAATAAATGGGGGGGGGGGGGAGGGGGGTGTCCTACCCCTCTGCCTCTAGCGGGATTTGCAGTGGTTGTATTCTACCCCGGAAACCACATGGGGATGTATCTGTAATCGAAGTGCATATATAATGTACGTGTACATTACATGTATTTATAATTAAAGTATGTATATATAATGAAATCATGTGATAAACGTCACAGATGGGCAATGACAGGATGAATTTATTGTTACAAGAATATGTATATGAAATGTACCGCATATAACAAATGCGGACAATGGTGCTTTTCTCAGGAGTGTTTATTAGGAACGCAAACATTGCCGAAAATAAGATGCAACGGATTGACATTTATAATTACTTCATATTTTAACTATTTGTTTCATATGATCATAAATGAATACATTAGTATGAAATTAAAATAGAAATACAGCATCAAGAGTGAGAAACATGCTTTTTTAAAATTCATTTTCATATGCATACTTACCAAGTCTTATATTGTTTATTTATATTTTATGTTGGTGAACTGTCGGAGACAGTAGCGTATTTTATAATTCATAACTTTCAAATGACATCATCAAAATAATTTGACCAATCAGTGATCAATAAAATAAAAGACCTCCACATTCTGGTAGGGAGTAAACTTGGTGTTTATCGTTGGTGCTCAACTGACTTTAGCCCTTTATAAAACTAGTTTGTAGTGATAATTATATTAAAAGCTTTATCATCTTTTGGTGTTGTCTGATTTGAAAACACCAATATGGATACATTTAATTTACATCATGGTTTAATATTTCTTTTTTCATATAGATATTGAGGATAAAGTCCGAGTAAACCCCTTTATTTTCACCTACTGAATATCTCAACCTACCGGAAGTTGACCAGATGCGAAAGTTATGAATATCATATAGTATTTATAATTTGAAAAAAAAAAATTCTCGTAAAACACCAGCTAATATATGTTACATTTACAAACTCTATCAATGATAATACTAATTTGAATGGCGTTTTAAATAATCTATAACTTGATTTATATTCAACATATCGTGAATGTTAAACTTCAAAAACTTTAATAGACCACATTTATACTAATTGTGATCAAAATATATGTAATGTAAGCGTGCCCAAAATAGGAATTAGCGATCATTATCCGATCCTATGTACAAGAAAGTTAAATTATAAAGAAAAAATCAATTCACATAATTTTATAAAATACAGATCATTTAGGTCATTTTCAGAGGAGTCATTTTTATCAGATCTTATCAGCATCCCCTGTGGTAATCTAAACAACACTGATACTAATGAAGTACTTCACACTTGGGTGTCTAATTTTTCAAGTGTTGTAGATAATCACGTCCCAATTAGAATTCACAGAGTTAAACACATAAAACAACCAGATTGGTTTACACCTGATATTTTAGATGAAATTAAAGAACGTGATAAATTTAAGGCTAAAAATGATATGGATAACTACAGAGTTTCAAGAAATAAAGTTTGTACATTGATAGATAATTCTAAAAAAGAATCTTATGAAAGAAAAATTGAGGCAGGAAAATCAGACCCTAAAACAGTTTGGAAAATATTTAAAGAACATGGTGCGTCTACAAAAAAGACAAACAACTGTAATTTAATAAAAAGCATTCATAAAGATGGAATAGATATTACTGATAACCAAGATATTGCAAATACTTTTAATAACTTTTTTGTAAACGTAGCCGCTAACTTAAAAGAACCTATTCCAACTTCAAATTTTGATAAAGTAAATGATTTTGTAAAAACAAAAGTTCCTGATCATATGTATTTTCACATTCCTCTGATTACGGAATCCCAAACGCGTAAAATGTTAAATAATTTAGATGTATCCAAAGCTACAGGACTTGACCAAATAGGGCCAAAACTTTTAAAATTATCAGCCGATGTTATATCAAATAGTCTTACGTATGTTATAAATTTTAGTATAAAACAAGGTGTTTTCCCAGATGAATGGAAATGCGCAAAAGTTAATCCTTTATTTAAAAAAGGTTCATCAAATGATGTAAATAACTATAGGCCAATATCAATTTTACCTTCTCTTTCAAAATTGATTGAAAAACATGTGCATGATTCATTTGTTAATTACCTTAATCATTATAAATTATTATGTAAATCCCAAAGTGGGTTTAGAAAAAAACATAGCTGCGAAACAGCATTAGTATGTATGATAGAAAAATGGTTAACAGCTTTAAATGATGGAGAATTTGTAGGCGTTGTTATGTTAGATTTTTCTAAAGCATTCGATTTATGTTCCCACGAAATACTATTAAAAAAATTACAAATTTACAAATGTGGAGATAATACTATTAAATGGTTCAAGTCTTATCTTACAAATAGAACTCAAGCGGTGAACTTAAACGGTGTTCTCTCTGATAAGCAAATTACGACATGCGGGGTCCCGCAAGTGGTCTATTCTAGGGCCTCTTTTATTTATTTTATTCATAAATGACTTGCCTATGTATGTACAGGATAATGTTTCAAACGTTGATATGTATGCAGATGATACTACAATATATGACATAAATAAATCTAAATTAGAAGTTGAAATGAATTTACAAGCTGCTTTGAATAACGTCAGTACATGGTGTCTAAACAATGGTATGGTATTAAATGCTTCAAAAACAAAAGCAATATTGATAACGACACCCCAGAAACGGACAAGATTAGTTAATCAACCTCTAAATTTGAAATATAAAGACTTAAATCTGGAAATCACAACAGGTGATAAAATTCTTGGCATATATATAAATGAAAACCTTAAATGGGATACGCATATAACATTTCTTAGGAAGAAAATATCTAGTAATTTGTGGCTATTATCAAGAATTTAGGTATTTATTCCTGTAAATTATAGAATAATGTTTTACAAAGCCTATGTCCAACCACATCTTGACTATTGTAGTATCATTTGGGGTAGTACAAAACAATCAAATATCCAGGTTTTAGTGCGATTACAACGAAGAGCATGTCGTATCATTCTAGGTGAACAATATACCACTTTAAGCGAGGCTTTAAATATAATTAATTCTCTTAATATTGAACAGAGGGTTTCACTTCATAAAGCCAAATTTATGTACAGGGTATCGCAAAATGCAGTCCCGTCATATATTCAAAATATGTTCAATTACAATGTCAGGCGTCCAAATCATTTACGTTCTTCAAATAAATCGGATTTTTTAATACCCAAACCAAATATAGAACTTTTTAAAGGGAGTATGTCTTACTCTGGGGTAAAAGTATGGAATAACATTCCAAATGAAATAAGACAGAGCGAAAGTATTAAAAGTTTCACAGTAAATTATACTAAGTGGATAAATTCGAATCAACAGTCATAAAGCTAAAATTGTAAATATGGCCATATGTAAGTCTGTAAGTTAAACCTCTGCCGCCATATGTATGTATTATGTTGTTGTGTAACATTGTTATCATGTTGATCATGTTTATGAATAATGCTAACTTTGAATTTGTTATGCTGATTGTTATATTGCTATATAATTATGTATTTGTATGTATGTAAATATTGCTTTAGAGGGCCCCAAGGAAGATTAGTTTATACTAATTGGGTTACCCTCTGTAAATAAAGACTTTCATTCATTCATTCATTCATTCATATATTTGATAAATCGAGTATACATTGTATTTGAACAAGTAAACATACAAGTTCAAAATGTTAATAATAATTAAATAAAAAAAATGGGAAGTGTTATTCATTCAATCTTTGGAGATCGCTGAGCCCGATACTTATATTTAATTATCGATGGTACTTTTTCATTATTTATTTTTTGTTTTTTTTTGTTTTTGTTTATTTACTTAATTTTCGATTCAGTGGTTCCACTACTACGGCCGATTAAATGCTCTGGGTATTGTTTAACCACTTATAGGGTATGTTGTCTGCTTTTAATTTAGTCTTTGGACTGTTACTTGTGATATGCAGGCTTCATAACCGCTGCTTCCAACTAAATTCCATTATGTTTATTTAGTTCTTCGGTGCATAGATTTTTATTAGATACTGGGACCATACGCCGTACGACATGGGGGAGATTAATTTCCGTGTTCACCGCCATATGCATGCCATCTTCGGGATGGTTACAATTTTGTACTATTGATTTTATCATTATTGAGTTCTGCTCAACCCGGGGCTAGAGGGCGTGAGCGGTAGCTAGCATATTTCACTACCGCTCATGAACAGTCTCAATCAAACCGAGACTGCAATATTTCGTATGTGTCGATTTCGGCCGTTTCCAAAGGTCCATTATCATACAATGTTTTTAGACATAACTCTATATTTTTTCAGATGTCTTAAAGTGATCTGTTGTTCAATACAATAATGAACGTTGGCCATAAGTATATATCATAAATTGATAGTACGAAATTATTAATATACTACATAGTTAGATAGTATTAACGTACTTTACCAACTAACAGGAATCAGTAATGCATTTCAAATGTAAAGTCACATTGTATATACGGAATGAACCTAAGTATACAGAAATGTATAAAGCACAAACCCGCAATAATATATAAAACAAGGTGTATGATATATTTCCCCAAATAGTCACACACCCTTTATATATAAGAAATAAATAATAATGGCAATATAATCTATATTCAGTTATGACTGAATTCTGAAATAAAGTTTACACATGTATCAGATCAGGTTACCTGAGAATGATGTATGTACACATTAATTGTTGTGCGTTACGGAATGAACCGTAATATTTGTATGTTAAGGTATTAATCGAACACTGAGACAAATTGAACTTAAAAGAAAGGGGATCCCTGATGAGACTGCCCTTGGAATCTGCTGAATATTTCAATATCTATATATGATGTTATATATGATATAAATGGAACATATCGCTCACATAAACTGAAAATAACAAGTAAATATTCCTAAAAACAGTCGAAACATTGCTTTAAACCTTGTGGTTTAGATCACAAGGGATTAATACTATTATTGTGGTTGAAATATCATTTCAATATTGATAAACATGAAATGTGCATGTATTGTATTATATTATATAAATGTATAATTGGAAATAAAACAGTGTAGGGTCTATGGTTGAATGAATCTGACTTTGTGGGTGAGTTGGGCTACAATATTATATATAAAGTATGAACTATACATTATTACAACATCAGCATTCAGTAGAGTATGAATTGTAAATGCTTAGACACAATACATTATTTGTGATTAAAATGTATATACACCACTAAGGTTGTGAAATTTCAATGTTGATAGTTATTGTTCTAAATGAGTATTTAATCATTAATCAATACTATTTAATAATGTATACAACATATATTGACTATTGTTTTCCTTTATCCAATTGTATTTCTTACTTAGCATATTAATGCTAATTCATAAAATAATATGATTATCATAATAATTTGCACATACAGTTAGTTATAACTGAGATTGCAGATCATAGATTTAAAATCTGCACAAAATACGATTAAAACATATGAAATAAGGAGTATGGTTTAATAATTGTAGGAATAAGAGAAAACAAGTATATTGTTTCGATACATATACAGGCTATATCATGGTTAGTTAATTACTAACTGATGCATTAATTGTAGACCGCATTGACTAATATGAAATATGGTTTTGCGGTGTACTTGTGAAGGAAGTTTTTCACACATTCCCTTCCACTGCTGGATAGGCAGTTAGTAACACAGTAGGTGGTGAAGAATGTATCCTTGAGCTATTTGAAGATAATTGCATAAACATCTTGTCTCAGTCCTATATAAAAATAGTTATACCATATATCGGATCAGACTGCTATAAGCGTCTCATGGGATCAACACAAGCATTGAACCTTCAAATTAATAAAAGTACTTAAATAAAGATACTCCAGCTCGCACTAAGCGTTCTATAGGTGTTAATATAACCCGGTATCTAGTTCTATATCTCAGATGACCTTGAGTGATCTGTTGGTTCAATACAATTATGAACCTTAGACATAAGTCTATATTGTTCAGATAACTTTAAGTGATCTGTTGTTCAATACAATAATGAACGTTGGCCATAAGTATATATCATCAATTGATAGTACGAAATTATTACTATACTACATAGTTAGATAGTATTAACGTACTTTACCAACTAATAGGAATCAGTAATGCATTTCAAATGTAATACAAGTCACATCGTATATACGGAATTAACCTAAATATACAGAAATGTATAAAGCACAAATACGCAATAATATATAAAACAAGATGTATGATATATTTACCGCAATAGTCCCATACCCTTTATATATAAGAAATAAATAATAATGGCAATATAATATATATTCAGTTATGGCTGAATTCTGAAATAAATTTTACACATGTATCAGATCAGGTTATCTGAGAATGATGTATGAACAATATAACAATACACATTATTTGTTGTGCGTTACGGAATAAACCGTAAGATTTGTATGTTAAGGTATTAATCGAACACTGAGACAATATGAATTTAAAAGAAAAGGATCCCTGATGAGACTGATCTTGGAATCTAGTAACTATTTCAATATCTATATATGATGTTATATATGATATAAATGGAACATATCACTCACATACACTGAAAATAACAAGTAGATATTCCTAAAAACAGTCGAAACATTGCTTTAAACCTTGTGGGCTAGATCACAAGGGATTATTACTATTATTGTGGTTGAAATATCAATTCAATATTGATAAACATGAACATGTGCATATATCGTATTATATTAAATAAATGTATAATTGGAAATAAAGCAGTGTAGGGTCTATGCTTGAAAGAATCTGACTTTGTGGGTGAGTTGGGCTACAATATTATATATGTGATTTACTTCGGTGTACCGACAATGGCCGCACTCACGAATCGAAGATAGTTTCCTATTTATGATTCTCATGAATGCTGATTTGCTTGAGCAGGGATCGGATACTGATTTAGGTCGAAACATAGTCAATTCTATCATTTCTATATATTTAAAATATAATAACTATATTATTGGAATTATTATTATGATTTCTGGAGATATTGTTGATTTAATGAACATAATCTCAGATCAATATGGGTACAGTGTCACTTTAACAGCGTGACATTGTACAGCGGTAGTGTCGCTGTCACTGAAAGTATGATTAAATTAGATATCTGTAACATATAACTTTTTGATTTTTTGTATATTAAATATCACCACAGTGGCATAAGTATATCACTATAGACATTATGCACGGTTGTAACAGTTATTTGCAAGAGTGAAAGCGTAATATCAAAATAGCAGAGCGTCATATATTGACAATATTGTATAAAAACTGTAAGTGTGTGTTCACATTACTCTATTTCGAATAAAAGTCGTATAGCAAAATCAGATCAAATTGATATAATGGCGCTGACCGCGTGGTCGATGATCAGTTTTATGCGCAATTGATCTTATGAGCATAAATAATATAAAATCTATATAAACTGAATTATTTGAATTATTATTAGGATTTCTGGAGATGTTGTTGATTTAATGAACATAATCCCAGAGCACTATGGGTACGGTGTCACTTTAACAGCGTGACAGTATACATCGGTAGCGTAGTTGTCGCCGAAAGTATGATAAAATCAAATATCCGTAACATATACATGTATGCTTTTATATTGGATATTGCCATAGTGGCATAGGTATATAATTATAGAAATTATGCACGATGCGACAGCTATTTGCAATAGTGAAAGCATAATATCAAAATAGCAGAGCGTCATATATTGACACTATTGTATCAAAACAGTGCGAGTTCACGTTGCTCTATTTCGAATAAAATTCGTATAGAAGAAGGAGATTAATTTGAAATAATGGCGGTGACCGCGTGGTCGCTGATCAGTTTATGTGCAATTGCTCTTATGAGCATACATCTAAATCCGAAGTTTCTGTATATTGATCAGGTGCGTGTTACGAAACACAAAGTCGCTTCCAAAATTAAGACATTCGGTGGAAAGGAATCGACTTTTATTCTGGACGATATTGGTTTTGCATAATTACTCGAAAAATGATGAATATATACACTTCAATATAGGGACCTCAGCTGGACAATAGTGTAAAATAACGAGAAAACGCCATATGCACAGTTAAATGTAATGACTAGCGTTTACAGACATAATCTAGAACTTGAATAGGGTATTTTAATGGCATCAAGTGTTTCGGATATACCCATAATATAGCATACTGTAAAGTATGAACTATAAATGATTACAGCATCAGCATACAGTAAAGTATGAATTGTAAATGCTTAGACACAATACATTATTTGTGATTAAAGTGTATATACACTACTAAGGTTGTGAAATTTCAATGTTGATAGTTATTGTTCTAAATGAGTATATAATCATTAATAATTACTTTTGAATAATGTATACAACATATATTGACTATTGTTTTCCTTTATCCAATTGTATTTCTTACTTAGCATATTAATGCTAATTCATAGAATAATATGATTATCATAATAATTTGCACATACAGTTAGTTATAACTGAGATTGCAGATCATAGATTTAAAATCTGCACAAAATACGATTAAAACATAAGAAATAAGGAGTATGGTTTAAAGATGAAATTTGTCCTAAATCAACAAATCCGTTGTTGATATGTTTTTAATTATTTAATATCATCATAAATACGATGTTTACTATGCTATTGATGTATGTTTAGTGAAAATATGTTTTTAAAGATAAAAACCGAAAAGACGAACAGGCTTCGCCAAAAAATTGAAAAAAATCAAAGGGGGAAAACTCTTCCTCGTAAAACCGGAAGTGACGTCATTGGGAACAAAACGAAACCATTTGTACATAGAGAAAGCACGCAAAAACAGCAAAGTGTGTGTGAAAACGTCGGAATTAAGCGACTATGATGCTGAGTCAGATGAAATGCCCATGATAAGACGGTGTGCAACCTTACGATTTTGAGCCAGAATTCGTGTCTGAGGATGAAAATACCTCGGATTCATCAACCGATGAGGAAGGTGCAGGTGCATGTTTTCATTGAAATTCTGACTGTAAGTCACCAGCAACGCTGCAATATCTCGGTACATTTACACTAAGCGCGAAATGCAGTATATTCCTAATGAATGGACATGGTCTAATACTTGTACATTAATACGAGCGTCAGATTATAAGGACTTTATTTTTGCCGAAAAGTAGACATTGAAAAAATATATTTAGAGTCTAGTAAGTATAATTGATAAATAAAAAAATAAATGAAACAGCATCTAATTTCTATAGTATTCTGTATACCATAAGTCCCCGCCGCCTCCAAACACTCTATAGTGGTGTATGAGATTCGGATTTGCAGTATGACACGCTCTCCACGTGCCCCCAACTAACAATATACCACACACCGACTAATCAACTATTGCGGTGCCCTATTGAAGTACAGCCTAATCAGGGTACATACGTCGGTATATGACAAAATCACGCACCATTTAAGGAAACGTAGTTTTATGATATGCCTACATTTCCTGTATATTGCAATGCCGTGAGCGGTGCAATACCGCCGCGGCGAGCCGCGTATTGCACAAGACGGATATATGATGCGTGAGAAACTAGTTCATCGCGCACGAAGAGTGAAATATACTATGATCTAAATAATATAGTCAAATGTATTACGACAGTATGTATTATGTACATGTAGAGATTGAAAAAACAGACCTAACAGATAATTTTTTTGATTTAGAATATAAAGTATATATATATGCTTGTAAAGCACTTAGTTTACTTACTGCATGAGGTAAAAGCCGTTATTGTTGTTGTTTTGTCATGCAACATTACTGAACTAATATAATAGCTAGTAACATTATCAATTTTCTGCCTTTTAATAAACATCCATGAAACATTTTGTCATTATTTTCAAATCCAGAGACCGATATATAACTCTATATAAATCTATAACACTATTGGAAGAAGAAGGTGTATAATTTAAAACAAAAACAAAACAAACAAAAAAATATTACAAAATATATATTGAAACAACGACACAGTGTTTATTTCACCGAATTCATTCACATTTATATGCTAAACCTTTTTAGCAATCTTTTGATAAAGACGGCTACATTATATTAGCGCCGTTCACGTAACACGCATGAATCTAATTCAACAGCTAAACAATCACGATGTACATATCTATATACCTTTCTACAATTTATCATACACATACCCGAGGAATTGCTAAGATAACTGAACAAAAACTTCTATCCTACCTTATTTAATAATTTCTTCCTCAACGCCGGTCGAATCGGCGAATAAAACTTGCTCGGAGAGTGCGGGGTTAGGCACTTCTCTTTTTTGTAAGAAAATATTGTTGGTATCGCTGTTGTTTTTAATCTGCATGGCCGTTTGTCCTCCAAATGCAATGAAAATGAAACCAAAGGATGGACTTCCCACGAATCCAACTCAAAGTGTTTACTACAAACTCGCGCGTCTTTCGAAGGTTCCCATTTTTTTGACGCGACGGGCGATTTTCGTCGTCAGCGGTCCACCCACACTTCAAATCTTAATCTATCATTCACCTGATTAGGAAAACGAAAAAAACTAATGTTATTAGATTGTCCTTTTTTATGCACACTTTGACACCCAGCTACAGCACACGGCATTCTTAACACGTATCATAAAACTTAATCCTATATAGATAATACTATACAACTCAATGCGACACCGCTAATCGTTTGGTACCAATGACGTCACAGGATCACGTGACACTTACCTGTCTTCAAAAAGGGCGAAACTCGAAGCGTGTGCGCTATGAGATAAAATTGGCTACTGTGAGAAAACGGGACAACCAATAAGTGTAATATTTGAACAGATTGAATATTATATACATATATTTCAGAATATATGCTCAAAAGACACGCTATATTTCACCTTTAATAATTGTAGGAATAAGAGCAAAAAAGTATATATTGTTTCGATACATATACAGGCTATATCATGGTTCGTTAATTACTAATTGATGCATTTATTGTAGACCGCATTGACTAATATGAAATATGGTTTTGCGGTGTACTTGTGAAGGAAGTTTTTCACACCTTCCCTTCCACTGCTGGATAGGCAATTAGTAACACAGTAGGTGGTGAAGTATGTATCCTTGAGCTATTTGAAGATAATTGCATAAACATCTTGTCTGAGTCCTATATAAAAATACCATATATCGGATCAGACTGCTATAAGCGTCTCATGGGTTCAACACAAGCATTGAAACTTCAAATTAATAAAAGTACTTAAATAAAGATACTCCAGCTCGCACTAAGCATTCTATAGGTTTCAATATAACCTGGTATCTAGTACTGTATCTCAGATGACCTTGAGTGATCTGTTGGTTCAATACAATAATGAACCTTAACTTGCTATGATGTTTGTGAAGAACTCATCTTCCTATTAGATAAAATGTTCGTCAGGTATGGAACCACCGTTTATAGACAAATTGTTGGTATCCCTATGGGAACGAACTGTGCACCACTTGTCGCAGATTTGTTTTTAATGTGCTATGAAATAGATTTCATGTTGAGTCTTTCACCAGATGTTATTGAAACCTTTAATGACACCTCTCGGTATCTGGATGACATATTGAACAATGACAAGCCTTTCTTTCCAACTATGGTTAAACATGTGTATCCTAAAGAACTTCAGCTTAACAAAGCTAATATATCTGATAATAACGCTTCTTTTCTTGCTTTAGATCTCTCGATTGAAAATGGTAAAATAATTAGCAAAATCTATGACAAGAGAGATGATTTTGATTTTGACATTGTTAATTATCCCCACTTGGATGGGGATGTTCTTATGGGGTGTATGTGTCTCAACTTATTCGTTTTTCAAGAGCTTGTACTCGAGTTGAGGACTTTAATATTCGTAATCTTTGTATAACTAAAAAGCTACTTAATCAGGGTTTCCGTTACCATAAACTTCGTAAAACCTTTGCAAAATTTTATTATCGCAACCCTGATCTTCTTTCCAAATATAAAAGTAATTTAAGGACTCTTCTGCGACAAGGACTATCACAACCTGCCTTTTATGGTGATGTGATTTATAAACTTCGTAAGATTATTGGTCATGATCACTTTCATACTATCTTTGTTAAACTTGTTAAAAAGTTTATCAAAAGAGGTTATGGCCCTATCATTTTGCAACGTACTGCATGCTTTTTACAGTTCGCCACTGTGCTTTCCTCTTTTATTGTACGATGACCGGACATACTGTGGACCCTATGATGACGCCTACCTAAAGTCCATTGGGACGGTGGCGTTTGATGTTTGTCTATAATCTTTCTTGTCGTGCCCTTAATGGTTTATTCTGTTGTTGCTCTGGCTTCTGCCAAGTCACTGAGTACCTTCATTGTGGCTTTCTAGGCTATTTTTTTGTGTATTATATTTACACGAGCATATTTGTGTATTACTATTGCCTATTGATGCTGCCTTGTTGGTTAGAGATTAGATCATGGCGGGGATTTCTTTATTTACACTGTGCTGTTTTAGTGGGATGACAGTAGGGTAAGTGTGAAAAACGAATAAGTTGAGTCACATACACCCCATAAGAAGTTGCTCGGGGAACATCCCCATCCAAGTGGGGATAATTAACAATGTCAAAATTAAAATCATATCTCTTGTCATAAACCGTTGCAAAATTGTATTATCGTAACCCTGATATTCTTTCCTCTTTAATTTAATTGGTCATGATCACTTTTCATACTATCTTTGTTAAAGATGTTATGACCCTATCAGTTCGCAACGCACTGCATTCTTGGTGGTGGACCCATTTACAGCTCGCCACTATGCTTTCCTCTTTAATTGTGCGATGACCGTACAGGCTGTGGACCCGAAGACATTTACTAACAACTGAACAAAAAGCTACTAGAGTGCAATGTTTCGGAGATCTTCTGAAAAAGTTAAATAGTTGTGAAAACAGGGTCATTTCCGACTTGTTAACTGGTGACGAAACATGGGTCTACATGTTCGAATACAGAGGAGGGCAGACAACAAACAATGGAGGCAAATGATCAAGCACGGGCCGTGGTTACGAGGAGGCACGGTCCGTGGTTGCAATGAGACTAAAGAGTACCAAGAAAGTGCTATACACCATTTTCTTTAATGCCTGCATTCCTGTTGTACAAATCGCCAGCAGGTCGGTCTGTCACAAGATCATTCTACAAAAACTCTGTGTTGAAAAAAGTTAAAGCAGATTACCGAAAAAAACGTCCAAATAAGGGTTTGCTTGACATTCATCTGTTACATGACAGTGCTGCACTTCATAGGAGCCAAGTAGTTGCCGACATTTTACATCAGGAATATGTTTATGTTTGTTTTAAATTTAATATTTTATTTCATCACTGTGTTGCATAATACAAATCATAAACTAACATAATTCTACATGTGTCTTATAATTTATAAAGATATATAATTTTGATTCTAAAATGAATGTGTTAATATGATTGTCATTTTATGTATATTGGCGGAAAAAAGTATAGCAGTGCATTTAATGTGACTCATTTAACTAGTACAGATAGTTTCTCTGAAGGTAGCACATGGGGTAATCATATCCCTGTGGTTTTCATTGTATGAAATAATTTATTAAAGATGAGTATCAGCAGGTTGATACTAGAAGAAGAAGGAATATGAGAGAGATATTGAGACCTGTAGCTTTTCCAATTCGTATAATTTTAAATATTCTGTTGGAGAAAGACTCCATTTTTTAACATGTTGTTCTAATTTATGCTATTTAAGCGCTATGTTTTGCTCGATTGCTGTGTTTATACTGATATTGTTTAAACAATATAAAATTAGGATCTATGTTTTCATATTTGTTGACGAATATAAAATATTTTGCTAATAAAATTATATAGTTTGTTACAACTTTTATTTTGTTATCAGTTAAGCAAAGTGATATTGTTTCTAAATTCAAATTTAAATTAATATTCACAGTTTTTAAGTATATCGTAAGATTTAGCCAAAACTTTTGCGCATGGATACACTCCCAAAATAAATGGTTTACTACTTCATTGTTCATATTGCAAAAGTTAAATTATATATTTTTATTGAAAATTTCTTAGTTTGGAATCTATTCTGGATATAAACGGATTTGTGTATATTTTATTCCAATTAAGATCGGTTTTGTTAAACGTATTTTCCCATTTTTGTTTTTGTTTAGTTTTCTGTATTGTTCCATTGTTTATTTGGAAGTTGTAAAGAAACTTGTTTGCCTTTTCTGAAATAATTACTTTTATAACGTTTTGTTTAGTAAAGGTTTGGTAACCCTGTCTTCACCACCCTTTCTGTTGTTTTTTGACTCTTTCATTGTAGTTTCATGTCCTTGTTTGCAGTACAGTGCGGACCTACGATGCCATTGCGTTCGGACGCTGTGGTTTCTATAGGACCCGATATATCATTTTGGTATTAAATTGTTCAGTTTTAAGACGATCTTTCCACAGTTTTGAAATAACTGAAATCAGTCGGTTATATTTGAGAAAATCTGTAACTGGTATGTCATAAAGTTCACTAAATTCTACAAATGTATAAGCTCTTTTCTCGTAATCATATGTGTTCTATGTATTTTATTCCTCCATTAAATCATGTATTATGAAACAGGGTGTTTCCTTCAATTTGTATTTGAGCGTTATTTTGGATTATTTCTTTTCCAATGTTTATTTTATTATCATTTTTAGCTCGACTGATCAGAGATCAGCAGAGTTTATGCCGTGGTGCGGCATCCGTCGTCCGTCTGTCTGTCCGTAAAATTTTATTTATAGCGACTACTCTTCTGAAATTACTAGATGGATATTCATGAAACTTTACAGAAATGTTGCCCATGAAGTCTAGTTGATCCTAGGAAAAATTCATGTTGATGTGAAATCCAAGATGGCCTCCAAAGCTAAAAATAATTTTTTTAAAATACAATTTTGTAGCGACTACTTCTTGAAAACTATAAGTGATATTAATATGGGATTTTTTTCTAAAATGATCAGCATGCCATGTTGTTGGTCCTTGTCAAAAATCGTTTTGATTCGACGTTAAACATGGCTGCCAGTGGCCATCTTTTTTTACATAGAGTTATTTAGTAAAAATTGGTAGCGACTACTTTTCTGAAACTACTAGGCGGATTTTCATGAAACTTTACAGGAATGTTGCTCTTGATGTCTAATTAATCCTAGCAAAATATCAGATCGGCCAGAAATTCAGGATGGCCGCCACAGCTAAAAAAATATATTTTTAAAAAATAAGTTTGTAGTGACTACTGCTTGAAAACTATAAGTGATATTGATATGGGACTTTTTCTAAAATGATCAGCATGACATGATGTTGATCCTGGTCAAAACATTATTTGATTTGACGTTAAACATGGCCGCCAGTCGCCATTTCTGTTTACATAGAGTTATATAGTATAAACTTGTAGCGATTACTCCTCTGAAACTACTTGACGGATGTTCATGAATCTTCACAGTAATGTTGCTCTTGATGTCTAGTTGATCCTAGAAAAAATTCAGGCTGCCGGAAATTCAAAATAGCAGCCACGGCTAAAAATAAATTTAAAATAAATAAATTTGTAGCGACTACTTCTTGAAAACTGTAAGTGATATTGATATGGGACGTTTTCTAAAATGATCAGCATGGCATGATGTTGATTCTTATCGAAATTTATTTCGAGGCGACTTTAAACATGACCTCTAGCGGCCATCTTTGTTTACATAGATTTATATAGTAAAAGCTTGTAGCGACTACTCCTCTGGAACTACTTGACGGATGTTCATGAATCTTCACAGTAATGTTGCTCTTGATGTCTAGTTGATCCTAGAAAAAATTCAGGCTGCCGGAAATTTAAAATAGCAACCACGGCTAAAAATAAATTTAAAATAAATAAATTTGTAGCGACTACTTCTTGAAAACTGTAAGTGATATTGATATGGGACGTTTTCTAAAATGATCAGCATGGCATGATGTTGATTCTTATCGAAATTTATTTCGAGGCGACTTTAAACATGGCCTCTAGCGGCCATCTTTGTTTACATAGATTTATATAGTAAAAGCTTGTAGCGACTACTCCTCTGGAACTACTTGACGAATTTTTATGAAACTTCACAAGAATTTTGCTCTTGATGTTTAATTGATCCGAGATTTTGTTTAGGTCAGCCGAAAATTCAAGATGGCAACCATGGCTAAAACCAGATTTTTAAAAAAATAAGTTTGTAGCGACTACAAGTGTTATTGATATGGGAAATTTCTAAAATGATCAGCATGACATGATGTTGATCCTTGTCGAACATTATTTTGATTCGACATTAAACATGGGCGCCAGTGGCCATAGTTGTTTACATAGAGTTTGCATAGTAAAAAATTGTAGCGCCTACTCCTCTGAAACTACTTGGCGGATTTTCATGAAACTTCACAGGAATGTGGCTCTTGATGTCTAGTTGATCCTAGCAAAATTTCAGGTCGGCCGGAAATTCAAGATGGCCACCACGGCTATACATATATGTTTTAAAACAAGTTAGTAGCGACTACTTCTTGAAAACTGTAAGTGATATTGATATGGGACCTTTTCTGAAATGATCAGCATGACAAGATTTTGATCCTTGTCGAAAATTAGTTTGATTCGAAATTAAACATGGCCATCTTTGTTTACCTAGAGTTATATAGTAAAAACTTCAACTTGTAGCGACTACTCCTCCGAAACTACTTGACAGATTTTTATGAAACTTCACAGGAATGCTGATCTAGCTATCACAATCTATCAGTAGAGTTTCATTGTCATTGACCTCTTGTTTATTTTCATGGCGTGATTATTTGCTGTAAAATATGTCTTTTTTGAACATGTTTATTGCGTTTGTTTCTTCCAAGTTTCATTCAAATGTGTTTTCCGCCGTATTGTTCAAGTCCACTCTCATACTCTTTTAGGCAGGTAATAATGTTTCCACAAACCAAAATTATTGTCGTCAAATAGTCTTTTGATCCAACTTGCTTTTAGGGATAAAATAAATTGATGGATATCACTCATTTTTAGACCACCATTTTGATAACTTTGGGTAAGCACATTTCTTTTGATTTTGTCGGGCTTTGAGTCCCAAATAAATTCGAACATAAGATTATCTATTTGTGTTAACTTTGCATTTGATGGAAAAGGCAATACGGTTAAGGGGTAAGTTTGGGAGTGCAAAAGATTTAATCACTGTGATTTTTCTTATCAAACTGAGTTTTATGTGTTGCAGTTTTTTAAGAAATTTTTAAATTCTTCTATTTTTGAATAATAGTTAGCATCGAGCATATGCTTTGTCTCGGTTTAAAATTCTATTCCCAATGTTTTTGCTTTTTCTGAGGTCCAATGAAATTGTTTGTATAAGAGGTACGTCAAGTCTATACTTTTTAAGGAATCTGCTCTTAAAACGCTACATTTACCCATATTTAATTTCAAACCAGATACATTACTAAAGTTGTCTAATACATTTACAAGTGTTTCAAATGAACGTTTTGAACCATCCGTTAAAAACGTTGTATCATCCGCAAAAAATGGTATTTTTAATTCCATGCACTGCATGCGTATACGTTTAATATTATTATTGTTTAAAATGTCGTATGACAAAAGTTCGATACAAATAATAAATACATCAGGAGATAAAGGACACCTCTTTGAATTGGGAAACAGTCTGTCATGTGACCATCATTTAAAACACAACTTTTAGAATCAGTATAAAACAGTTTTACCCAATCATAAAGTGAGTCACCAACATTGAAATGTTTTATTGATTTGAATATGAACTCATGATCAAGGCTATCAAATGCTTTTTCAAAATCTGCGAAATAATAGAAGAGCTGGAAGTTGATTGTCTTCTAGGTGATCTAGAATTTCACATAAAAGTCTAATATTTTTGCCGATGTATCGTCCTTTTGCAAAACCTATTTGAGAGCTATTTATTGTATTTATTAGCACTTTTTTATTCGATTGGCTATAGTTTTTTTGCTAGCTTGTAGTCGACATTCAATAAGGTTATGTGGCGCCAGTTTTCTAAGTGCCTTGTATCTTTGCCTGTTTTAGGGATGAGTGTTATTAAACTTTGTTTTGCAGTTCAGTCATGTTTTGTTTTTGTATTTGATAAGAATAGTTAATTGAGGCTATATAGAAATGTTTTATATCGTTCCAAAATATTTTGTAGAACTCTGTTGTTATTCCGTCTGAGCCTGGACGTTTTTGGTTTTGCATTTGTTTCATACTCTGTTAAAATACCGTCACATGTTTCTTTTTCTATTTCACTAAGTTTATTTATTATTAAAGAAGTCAAACTGTGATTCTTGACAACGTTTCTTTTCATACAATTTGCTACAATACCTGTTTTGAGCCTCTAAAATTTCCTTTTGAGTTTGAATTACTTTTCCATTAATACTTAGTCTCGTAATGACTTTGGTTTCAGCTTTTTCTTTTCTAAGTTTGAGAAGAATTATTTTTTCCTATTATATTCTACTTTGTCAGCTTTTGATCGTAACACGATACCGTTGATTATTTTCAATGAGTTTATTTAGTTCGCGTTTATTAAGTTCTAGTTCTAATTTAGCAGTTTCAATGATTTGTATGTTAGAAGAATTGTGTAGTTTGTCTTCTAGTTGTGTTTTGTTCAAATTAATCTAGTGCAGTGTGGCGGCTGTAAAAAGTCTCCCCATGCTACGAATCAGTAGTATTATTTTGACTGGTCCTTTGGGACCAGCAAGCCCAATATAGGTGACTTTGAAGTAGAATACCGCTTAAGCCGGTGCTAGAAAACGTGAGAGGTGTTGCTTCTTTCATTACTTCTCATGAACAGACTCAATAAAACCTGCTGCTTTATTCTGTTAATTGTGTTTTTTACTTCAAAGCCACCTATATTGGGCTCGTTGGTCCCAAAGGACCAGTAAAAAGTTGTTTGCTTCGAACTTTTTTTATTAGTATTAACTCGTCCATTATTTTTAAAGTCACCACGAAAATAAAAGTGTTAATGTTATAAAAACTCCAGCCTACTCTTCACATCTAAGCCCGTGTGACTTTTTTTCTCTTCCCTAGATGGAAAATAAACATTGTCTGAAAGAAAATACAACTCGAAAAGTGCATTAGGGTTAGATAAACGTATTCACTTTTATAATGCTAACCCCTCTTTACTTCCTCCTGGACCTAGGTTTTCTTTTCGTAATTTAAAATCGGGAATTTAGGAATTTCATAATAAATTTGTTTAGTTCCTCCTGATAAAGCAGCTAATACTGTAATTATTGTATGACGTCTACATTACGTCAATGTTTATCTCTGGAACTAGTAGCACGAATTCGTATACTCCAGTTCAATTTAATGAGGATGATGTTGTTTCCAGGCATATCACTCGGTGCACTAATGACAAGGCTGGCATTGACGAAAATAAAACAAACTGCCAATTATGTACTTAATTACATACAAATCCGCATAAAGCTCGCTTTATTTCGAATTCTAGTGCCTGCACCACCACAAATATATCCAAGCTTTTAACTTCTTGTCTTACTGCCGTTAAAGATCACGTTAAACATTATTGTACTAAAACTTATGAAAACTCTGGGATTAATTTATTTTGGTCTATTAAAACCTAAGGAGACGATCTAGATAGCATTCGTAATAAACGTCAAGTTTCATCTATAAGTACTTAGGAATTCTTTACACTATATACAGCGTTACCACATCACCTTAGCAAAGACACGTGTATTGCTCTTATTAAAACAAATTCTCGCTAGAGAAAAAACTACATTTTTAGCATATAACAATATTAATAAAAGCGTTTTTTATTAACGGCGGTTTAGACATTTACACTATGTGGACTTGCCAAGAAAAAAGGATAAAAATATCGGACAGGGAAAGCAGCATTCAAGGACGACAGTCAACCACAAAACACAAAAACAAACACGCAAACAGACAAACGAAAAGACAAAAGTAATAAAAAATGCAAACGACATCACAAACACAAAAGGGTTGACAATAGGGCTACCGCCTTGGAACGGTCGGTGGCAAAGTAGGCCACTGGGGGTTTAAACCGGTTCTAGGGTGCACCAAACCTCACACTTACCCTACTGTCATCCCATTAAAACAGGACAGTGTAAATAAAGAAATCCCCGCCATGATCTAATCTCTAACCAACAAGGCAGCATCAATGGGCAATATAAGTAAAACACAAATATGCTCGTGTAAATATAATACAAAAAAACAATAGCCTAGAAAGCCACAATGAAGGCACTCAATGACTCTGCAGAAGCCAGAGCAGTAAGAGAATAAACCATTAAGGGCACGACAAGAAAGATCATGGACAAACATCAAACGCCACCGTCCCAATGGGCTTTAGGTAGGCGTCATCACAGGGTCCACAGCCTGTCCGGTCATCGTACAATTAAAGAGGAAAGCATAGTGGCGAACTGTAAAAGGGTCCACCACCAAGCATGCAGTACGTTGCAAAATGATAGGGTCATAACCTCTTTTGATAAACTTTTTAACAAGTTTAACAAAGATAGTATGAAAGTGATCATGACCAAGAATCTTACGAAGTTTATAAATCACATCACCATAGAAGTCAGGTTGTGATAGTCCTTGTCGCAGAAGAGTCCTTAAATTACATTTATATTTGGAAAGAAGATCAGGGTTACGATAATAAAATTTTGCAAAGGTTTTACGCAGTTTATGGTAACGGTAACCCTGATTGAGTAACTTTTTAGTTATACAAAGATTACGAATATTAAAGTCCTCAACTCGAGTACAAGCTCTAGAAAAACGAATAAGTTGAGACAGATACACCCCATAAGAAGTTGCTCGGGGAACATCCCCATCCAAGTGGGGATAATTAACAATGTCAAAATTAAAATCATCTCTCTTGTCATAGATTTTGCTAATTATTTTACCATTTTCAATCGAGAGATCTTAATCAAGAAAAGAAGCGTTATTATCAGATATATTTTCTTTATTAAGCCGAAGTTCTTTAGGATAAATATTATGAACCATAGTTGGAAAGAAAGGGTTGTCAATGTTCAGTATGTCATCCAGATACCGAGAGGTGTCATTAAAAGCTTCAATAACATCTGCCTGGTTATCTGGTGAAAGACTCAACATGAAATCCCTTTCATAGCAAAATAAAAACAAATCTGCGACAAGTGGTGCACAGTTCGTACCCATAGGGATACCAACAATTTGTCTATAAACGGTGGTACCATACCTAATATTATCTAATAGGAAGATGAGTGCTTCACAAACTTCATAAGTTTTTGAAACACTCATTTTCCTATTAGATACCATTTTTGTCAGGTATGGAACTACCGTTTGTAGACAAATTGTTGGTATCCCTATGGGTACTAACTGTGCACCTTTTATCGCAGATTTGTTCTTGTATTGCTATGAAAGAAATGTCATGCAGATGGAATTGAAGCCTTTAATGACACCTCTCGATATTTGGATGACATAGTGAACATTGACAATCCTTTCTTTTCTACTAATACTATCTGTACTAAAGAACTTCAACACAACAAAGCTAACATTTCTGATACTGTCGCTTCTTTTCTTGATTTACATCTCTCTATTGAAAATGGCGAAACAATTAGTAAAATCTATGACAAGAGAGACGATTTTAATTCTGATATTGTTAATTATCCCCACCGAGCTACTTCTTTTGGTGTCTATGTTACTCAACTTATTCCTTTCTCTAGAGCTTGTAGCCATGTTGAGGACTTTCATATTCGTAATATTTGTATAACTAAAAAGCTACTCCAACATGGCTACCGTTACCATAAGCTTCGAAAATCCTTTGCAAAATGTTATTATCGTAACATTGATCTACTTGTAAAATATAAAAGTAATTTAAGAACTCTTCTGCGACAAGGACTATCACAACCTGAACAAACTTCTATGGTGATGATTTACAAACTTCATAAACTCCTTGGTTATAATCACTTTCTTACAATCTTTGTTAAACTTGTTAAACGGTTTTCAAAAGAGGTTATGACTCTATCATTTTACAGCACACGGCATGTTTAATGGTTGACCCAATTACAGGTCGCCATTATGCTTTCCTCTTTGATTTCGCGATGACCGGAGTGTGTACCCTATGATGACGTCTACCTAAATCTTTATAGGACGGTAGCGTTGGATGTTTGTCTTTACTCTTGTCTTGTCTTACCCTTAACGGTATTTTCTCTTGTTGCTCTGGCTTCTGCCAAGTCACTGAGAACTTACTTTGTGGCTTTGAACAGTCTCAATCAAACCGAGACTGCAATATTTCGTATGTGTCGTTTTCGGCCGTTTCCAAAGGTCCATTTTCATACTCTCGGTTGTTAGAGAATACCTTTTGATGGAATGTAGTTTTGTTTACACTGTTTTGTCTATTTGGGCGCTGAGGACAATATAATAGCGAGGATTGTGTACACATGAAATCGATTCAAGCTAACCTGTAGGCCTTATTGCCTACTGACCGTTCCAAGTCGGTTAGGTTACCCTGTCTTCACCACCCTTCCTGTTGTATTTTGTCTTTTTCATTGTATAATTAAAAATAAATATTGCTCCTTGGTTGTAGTACAATGCAGACCAAAATGCCATTACGTTTGGACGCTGTGGTTTCTATAGGACCCTATATCTCATTTTTACTATGCTTTTTTATATTCATATCTTCATGATCATTTATGTGTTTACTTATATTGCCTATTAATGCTGCCATGTCTGCTAAATAGTTTAACCTTTTTTTACACTATCCCGTTTATTACGATGACAATAGGGTAAGAGTGAGCTTTGGTGCACCCTAGAACCTAGTTTAAACCCCCAGCGGACGTTTTTGCCTAATTTTGTTTTGTTATTATTTATCAACCCAATGACATAGCTGTTTTTACACAAATTAAACATATGCAACCGTAATGCTCTCATTCAAAAAACTTTCGATACCGAAAAACACTTCATGTTTCGGCTGTAACAATATTAAAGCGAATTTTGCTAACGGCAGTTTGGACAATCGCACTATGTGGACTTTTGTGAAGCATTTATTTCCGATTTGATAACATCTTAGTCAGGTGTGAAACTATCGTTCACAGGCAATTTGTTTGTATTCCTATGGGTACGAACTGTGAACCTCTTGTCGCAGATTTGTTTTTGTATTGTTACCACAAAATTTCATGTTGAGTCTTTCGCCATCTACTCAGGTGGATGTCATTTAAGCCTGAACGCCACAACACAAGCACTCATTGACCTGAAAGAAGGACAAGATAAAAAACCATTAAGAGCACAACACGACAGGATTAAAGACACACATAAAACGTTTCAATACCGTTCATGATTTAGATCATCATAGTGTTGACAATCTGTCGGGTCATCGCACAATCAAAAATAAAAGGAGAGTGACGAACTGCCAATTTGTCAACCACTAAACGTGCGTTGTAAAATAATAGAGTCATAACCTCTTTTGATACACTTTCTAACAATGTTGATAAATATTGTATGAACGTGATAATGATCAAAGATCTTACGAAGTTTGTAAATCACGTCACCATAGAAGTGCGGCAGTGATAACCCTTGTCGCAGAATAGTTCTTTAATGACTTTTATATTTTAAATCAGATCAGCGTAGATAATACTATTCTGTAAAGGTTTACGGTAGCCCTGATGGAGTAGCTTTTGAGTTATACATAGGTTACGGATATTGCAGTCCTCAGCTCTACTACAGGCTCTAGAAAAACGAAGTTGAAAAACATATACCCTGTAAGAAGTTGTTAGGCCTTATTGTTACATCCTCGTCTCAGTGGGAAAAATTAACAATAATAGAAATGTGTCCATGGGTCACGGATGCCCCCACTGAAAACAATCGGTGTTAAGGGTGGCCACTGCTGAGGTTTTGGATTTTTGCACTTCCGGAAATTTACTTTTGTTATATTTGAAAAAATATAATAAAACTGGAAAAAATAATTATACAGTAACAAACTTAGGCCCAATAGGGATATTTTAGTGCAAAAAAAAAAAAAAAAAAAATTAGATTTTTTTTTTGACCTCACATTTTGTGCCCAAAATTGACAATTTTTAACATAAGCCAAAATGGGGGGGGGGGGGGGGGGGGGGGGGGTAGGGGTACAAAAGATGGTATTTCTCAAAAACCGTTTAAGATATTCACTTAATTTAAACTTTATTACAAAGACATGTGTTAGCATATACAGAGACAGGAATAACAAGTATTTTCCTATTATTTGTTACAGACCTATGCCGTTATATGTCAGAGCTCGTCGAAATCTAAAAAAGCACATTTTTTTCTCAGTTTTTATTGAATATCTTTCTTATATGCACACCGACCCCCAATTTTTATTTTTTCATTCTAAAACTCAGGTCTTGTAGATATTGTAGACAAAATATCTCAAAATGTTTACTGTTCCTTTATCATGAAAAATTGATGGATCACAAATTTAAAAATGCAATTAATAGTAAACTGGGTGGGGTAATGACAAGGGATGTACTAATTTTTCAGATGGTGATAAAAATACCCCAACCCTTAATTTTTCGTCCTAAAGTATGATCTATTACATTAAAAAAGACGGAAAATCGATACCTGTTCTGCAAACCACACTACACACATGTAAGTTGCCATACACAATTTGCAGCTGATTCAGAATTTAAAACCGCACTGTGAGAGTGTATTACTAAAGATTAATTTTGCGAAAAAGTTAAATCACCGACCCATCATTATTTTTCCAGAAACTAACTAGTAATATGTTAGTCTTCATAAAAAACAAGGAAATTAAAAATTCTTACTGTTCTGATATTCACCAGAGGGCACCCTTAAACGTAAAATTTGACGAAAAAGCGGCCGTAACTCTGGTAATACTGGGTTGATTTTGACGCCGAATCGATATTCACTTTTTGAGATCATAAGTAAGCAGCCTGTAAATATTGAAAAGAAACAGAGGAAATCTGTGGGAGGAAATAGACACACAAGGTATTTTAACGCAAAATTTTACGAAATTTGTCAGGTAAGAATCTTGTAAAGTTTTGAAGCAATCGGTTGAAACGTATGGGCGGAGATAGACACACAAGATTTTTGACGTAAAAGTTGACAAAAAGGCCAATAACTCCGGTAATACCGGGTCGATATTAACGCCGAAGCAATATACACATCTTGACATCATATCATGTATCCTGTAAAGTTTGGAAGCTATCTGTTGAAAGTGTTGGAGTGAATATACGCACAAGATATTTTGACGAAACTGTTACGAAAACGGGGCCATAACTCCGGTACTACTAGGTCAATTTGACGCCGAAATGACATGCACAACTTGACATCATACGTAAGCATCCTGTAAAGTTTCGAAGCAATCGGTTGAACAGTGTGGGAGGAGATAGATACACAAGATATTTTCACGTAAAATTTGACGCACAAGGGGCCTTCACTCCGTTAATACTGGGCCAATTTTGACGCCGAAATGATATGCACATCTTCACATCATATGCAAGCATCCTGCAAAGTTTCAAAGCTTTCGGTAGAAAAGTGTGGGAGAAGATAGACACTCCATATATTTTCACGTAAAATTTGACGAAATTCCGGTAATATCTAATCACTTTTTAGATCCGTTGGCGTTCCGGAAGTTAAAATTTGAAAACATTGTTCTGTTTGAAAAACTGACATGCAGTGTAACTGTCTACGCTAGACTAAATGCGATTGGCCAATTCAAATGAAAGTAATCGAAAACAATAGAATAGAATAGCAGTAAAGTGTGCCAGACGCTTGCAGAGAAATGTGAGTGTTCGATTGCATGCGCCTTTGTGATAGACTAGTACGAATAACTGTGAATTGTCAACATCAGGAAATGGAAATGATTTCTCACCATTCTCTACGGATCAACGCCAAGAAGCATGTATTTACGTTGTAATAAGTCATACCTTTATGTGTGTCTTTTGTTTTAATTTAAATGCAAGTAGGATTTGAATATTTACTAGAGAACTTTCGCAGAACGAACTTTCATGACATTTCGTACTAAAGACTATTCGTACTCGTAGTGTTTTTTCCATTGGCGAAGTTATCTATTCAAGTTTTCTAAATCAGATATCTAAAAGAACAAGAAAAAGACATACACTCTTCAAGTCAAAACTAACAGTGGGCAGAGAAATACCATTTTACATTTAGACACAAGAGTGTTTTATTGTTTTTTTAATATTTTGATAATTAGCTTTAATTAAGCATAATTATGATAGAGCATCATCAAACAAACTGACCAGTCAATGACCAGAAATAAGACATACCAATACATTCTGGTAGGTGATAAACTCTGTCTTTATCTTTGATGTTCGACCAAGTTTGATGTTAAATTTAAGGTATCTACAGTGTGATTCTTTAAAAAACCTGCATATTTCATGCACATTCATGCAAATTGATTCATAATATATGTATCTTTCAAAATCAAAACCTTGAAAATAATCGTCTTTTTATTCTGCCGCCAGAGATTTTTTATTTTACTATTGAACGTAAGGATAAAAACCGAGTAACACTAATTTTATCACCTACTGAAAATAAGATAAAATCTCAACATCTCTGCTATGGAAAATTATGAATAACTGATCTATGATCTTCGCAGTACATAGTGGTACAATATGTCAATGTTGGGTCACACCCCTAGAATCAAGCTTTGCAATTTATGAACGCCAGTCAATTAAAGAAACCAATGATTAAATTTGAATAAATTGCAATGTTATTGGGTCGCCTGCCTAGCATGGCATTGACTTAGAATGTTTCTTTTGCCATTTTTTTAGGGGCAGCAAAGGCCTTTTTAAACCCTCCCCCGCCCACCAACAAATCCACCCTTAAATATTCTGAGTACCATGCAATGTCGCCCTAATATTAACTTCAAAATAACATTTCTGTAAAATTCCTAAGTATGAAATGACGCCTCAGTTAAATGAATAAGTCCAAAATGACGCCTCTGTAAAATGTTTAAGTATGAAATGACGCCTCAGTGAAATTTCTAAGTCCAAACTGACGCCCGTCATCTAAAAGGACGCCTTTTGCCGGGCGGCATAAAATCATTTTGACGCCTCTGAAGAGGCGTCAAAACTTTAAAAATGTTACAGTCCTGTTCAATGACGCCCGTCAAATTCTAATTCCCTCTACTTTCCAGGCGGATTCCGCCTGGTTTCCGGGTAGAATACGCCTCGATATTTCGTACAGGTCTAAGACTAAGAAACGACTAAACTATATCGTGATATTATTAAAACAGTTATACACAATACATGCATGGATATTTTACAATTATAAATAATAAATATTTGACATGTATTGCGGTGTTATATGATACAAACGTTTATATAGCCAAAGAGTTTATCACATTTGCATCCTTTTCATAACAAAATGTTTGATTGGAGAGACGCACTGTGATACAAGCTTCGAAATGGTGTTCAACCACAATAGGGCCACTGCAGATCCCTTTGGAGGGATAGGCAGAGGGGTAGAATCCCCCCAAATTCATGTTAATTAAAGGTCTTCATCATGATCCCTGCATTCAAAAGAGCAGTGGAAGAAAAACAATGAACGTGGCTCCAGCGTTAATGGAGTTTCTACGATAGAATTTGCCTCAACTCAGCAGTTCAGGGTGAGAAGGTTCTAGGCCCATTTTCAATATTTTATCTCGATGTACATGGAGGATGAGCCTGGCATGTTCATGCTTGTTAGGCGCCATATAACTCATGTGTTGGTGCGCCTTAAAACCCAATTCAATTAAAATCAACCACATTAGTATTATTATTAGCCTTTAAAGGGACATTTTCCTTGAAAGAGACATTTTCCTTTAAAGGGACATTTTTAGCGAGCACAATAGGGCCGTCGGTTTAAATTTGACATTTGCCAAAGTTATTAGGGTTTTTATATCAATGAAAGCTCGCACAAGTATAAAAAACTGCCAGATCGGATTAATACACAAGCGTTTTTATTGAAAAAATGCAATATTCTGTCCTGTGAATACTGTAACACAATCATTTTATATTTGATCTTTACCAAACTTGGCCAGATTGGTGATATTAATGTAAGCTCGGAAAACTCCGAAAACCAGCCAGATCGGATAAGTAACACTAGAGTTATGACTCTTGAGTTATTGAAAAATGCTATATTTTGCTTCGGTGGTACTCTAGCTTCTTTATGTTTCATCTGACCTTGACCAATCTGTAGCAGGATATAAATCAATAATGGTCGGACGAGTTCGAAAATAGACATACTGGACAATAAACAGCAGAGTTATTGCCCTTGAATTATTTTAAAATCCTTTAAGTTTATTAGCGTTCTAGCACTTTTATTTCCACATTTCCATCTTTATCAAACTTGGCCAGATTTCTCATGTTAATAACAACTTTGACAAGTTTAAAAAACAACTAAATCAATGATTAGTAAACAATAATTGTGGTCTTTGATTTATTGAAACATTCCGTAGTTTTATTTTTCATATGCTCTTTACCAAACTTGATCCGAGTGCTTGAATGGATTGTTACACAGCAATTGCAACGATACAATACGTGCAATATCAAAGAGAAGTTGATTCTTATAAAGCAACAAACAAACCCGAATGTATTGAGACATTAGTAGACATAGTTTATTCCAAAGTCGAGTGTTGAGTCTGCGGATACAACAAGATGTTTCGTGAGTTGTGAGGCTGCTCTGATCAATGGGAAGTGTGATCTACGAAGCAAATGGACATATCCCAGAAACATATCCTGTAAAGTAGAGGTATTCTGCGAGTTTGCATGCATCATCTATGCAAGTTGATCCTTTGCTTTAGGCGAATATGTGTCACCCACGTATTGTTTCAGACATACGTTGCATGTCATAAAGAAACATTCCCTGTTTTACAATTAGCATGGCATTTTATTATTGACTGGCACCAGTCCAAGAATATTTGAAAGTCTGTGTGACAGGAAGTTTGCATGTCTGGCAGCATGTCATTCCACAGGGACCTTATATTAGAAGTTTCAACTGACATGTCATTAGGATTTTCTTTAATTTGGCTCGTACAAGCATACCCCACAGACGTTTAGGAACAGAAATGATTGGTTTCTCTAACAGGTAGCTGTATCAGTGTTGGGAACTAAACAAAAAATACATAAAAATCAAAAAAATCTTTTTAAAAAAATACATAATAAAAATTGAACATGTTATTTGTTGAAAATAAACATATTTAAAGTTTTCCTGAAACATTATCCCAGAGTATTGTAGCTAAAGACAAGGTTTAGATCGATATTTTTACCTAATTGATTTCGCTCGTCAAATTCCGAAAATTATCCACAATTCAGGGCTGATTGGAACCGCAGATGAATGTAGTTCTCGAAACCGAAAACCGAAAACAATTTGATCAAACCGTTTTTCTGTGACAAGTCAAAATGTTTGGAAAAAAACACGCATTTTTCAACGGGTCGACATTACTGTGGAGCGGGTCGACGTTACTGTGGAACGGGTCAACATTACCGTGGAACAGGTCGACATTACCGCGGAACAGGTCGACATTACCGTGCAACAGGTCTATATTAACGTGGAACAGGTCGACATTACCGTGCAACAGGTCGACATTACTGTGCAACAGGTCGTCATTACCGTGGAACAGGTCGACATTACATTACTGTGGAACAGGTCGACATTACCGTGCAACAGGTCGACATTACCGTGCAACAGGTCGTCATTACCGTGGAACAGGTCGACATTACATTACTGTGAAACAGGTCGACATTACCGTGGAACAGGTCGTTCCACAGGTCGACATTACCGTGAAACTGGTCGACATTACCGTGGAACAGGTCGACATTACCGTGGAACTGGTCGACATTACCGTGGAACAGGTCGACATTACTGTGAAACACAGGTCGACATTACTGTGGAACTGGTCGCCATTACTGTGGAACTGGTCGACATTACTGTGGAAAAGAGAAACATTCAACTTGTTATTAGTTGTGGCGAATCAGAATCAATCTTATCAAACCAAGCCGTTTTCAATAACGGAACAAGTAATATGCATAAATACTACGCTAACCTTACTAAAATTGCTGTATTTGATGGGATGAGCGGAGGATTAGTGAGGGCCACCCAGGGAACATGGCCAGTTATTTATGGTTAACAAGGGAACATTGTGACCTACAGGGAACAAAGGAACGTTTACATAATCTTAGAGAACTAGGGAACATGAGTTTATAAGAAATACAATTCTAAAATCTAGTTTTAATAAGAAAAAGGCACAAAAACGTTTACAATAAAAAATGATATTCTGAAGTGGCTGGGAATTGTGGTGTTCTATATCTCATGAACTGTTGTCTAAGATGCTGCCATACATATTGTAGGTCAAATGGTTTGTTAATTCATCACAATTAATTGAATTGATTTGAATGTTGTTTAACGGCTCATCAATACAGTATAGGTTATTTAGAGCCGCCCCAGAGTGAGGGGAAGGAGACATAGGAATCCGGGAACCGTGCCCTACTCTTATTATCGAATAGATTCCTATGGTTCTTTAACGTGCTCGGAGGATAGACCGATACACGGGACCGCCCGGTTTACGTCCCCATCCGACGGATTAATTTTGGGTAACATTTGCAAATATGTTTAGGAAACAAGGGAACTTATGAAGTAATTTTAGGGAACAAAGAAACATTGGAAAATAATTTGGGGCAACAACGCAAAATATGCGTTATATAGAGAACAAAGGAACATTGAGTTATATTTTCAGGGAACAAAGGGACATTGACCTCCTGGGAGGGTCTCGTCTCCCTTTTGGTTTTCGTTAAGTTAACTAGTTAGACATCCGTTATAATTTTCATTTTCTTTTATCATATATAAAGATACTGCAGACTGGTAATTAAATCCTGGGCTGCTGAAAAATCTAAATATTAATATGGAAAGTCCTAAAATTACCTCAAAATCAAAACTTAAAGAGACCTCCAAATGAAAAAAAACACATTGTTTTAAATGAAAGCTTATTATAGTAGCATTTCAGTGTCATAATCCGATTGCTCGACAACCGTTAATACATGTGAGTTTTACAGGTATGAAGTATACCTACACACAAAACAAACTGGTGCGCGATCGATTTCCGGAAAATGACGTCATAACGGGTTGACCAATCACATCGAGGGAAAATGACATACACACTTCCCAATTTACATAATCAAACGAGGCGCACATGTGTAAACAACACGCTACTCTTGTTGAATGTTCATGTTTTTGTTTATGATAAGAATGTTATTGATATGTTCGTGTCTGCGTGAAGGTGAAACAGTGGTCATCAATGGTAGAATAAGTAAAAAGAACGGCAATGTAAGAATATAATTATAACTGCAGTACTGAATTAGTTTCAATTTATTCTCATATGAAAACTATAATATCATGTAACTTAATCCTATTATATAAGTATGATATGAACCGTTTTATATTAGTAGTTGTGACTCCTTGTGTGTATTGATCATAATCTTATGGGTTACACGTATATATTTATTATATATATCAATATTGCCTTACATATGTAATCAATTGTCAATAAGTTTATTTTAACAAAATGATAATTTGTGAGTGCGTCACTAAGTTAGTATTGTTAAATAATTTTATTATAACGATCTATAAGCTAGTACGTTATTTATTACACAATGTCCAGCTGGATCAGAATTATAAGTTGGCTTTTGTTTTGTTTTATTTGTTTCTTGTTTGTAATAAAACTGCAATTTTGACATTTTTTTAGTTTTAAAACGTATCACCTTCAATGAGCCCCAACATTAGAAGAGTGGTAAAAAATGACTAAACAGTAATTATTATCTGGCAGAAAATTACAGAAATTTGTATTACTCCCTATACACACCTACACACAGTGCCAATTAAAGAACCAAGCAACAGTCTGTTATAAGAATATGCAGCAATTTTATGACCGAAATCTGTTTTTAGTTGGTTGAACACTTTGCATAGCCAGGTCTATATATTTTGTAAAAATGTCTCGTGTTTTTTAAAGTCTAGCATCGCAAATCTTGAATTTTCTGTTGTTGTTTTTCTACTTGTTATTATGTCTGGTAATGTCGAAACTAATCCTGGACCTCTCCCACCAGATGAAAACCACAGTCTTTCAATTCTTCGTTTAAATGTGAGGAGTATCAGAAATAAAATGGAATAAATATCTAAGATAATTTCACCGATTTTGATATCCTATGTTTTACAGAAACACATCTGTCAGACAATGTACTAAGCGTTGATCTAAATATAGAGGGGTTTTGTAATGACTATAGGAAGGATAGTACAGCCCACTCAAGTGGAATCTTAATGTACCCTCAAGTAATCTTATTTCGCGTCGCATTTTCGAACACGAAATACCAATGTTAGACGCGATGTGGGTTGAAGTAAATAATCGCACGAATTGCTTTTTAATATGTACAGTATACCAACAACCAAATTCAAATAATGTCTTTTGGACAAATCTGAGTAATGCAATAGATATGGCTCTCGATATATCAAACAACGTTATCATAGTCGGAGACATAAATGAAGATCAATTAAGGCATGAAAACCATAAATTACGAGACATTATTATCATAAACAATATGAAAAATGTTATTTCTGAACCAACTAGAGTGACAGATCATTCCTCGACGTTATTAGATCCCAGTGTAGTGTCAGATTCAATAAATGTTTTTAATTCTGGAATTATTAATACACCAAGTGACATCAGTGACCACTTTGGCACACATGTACATGTTAAGTTTAGTTTTTGTTCTAAACCAACATATACTAGACGCGTATGGATTTATAAAAAGGCTGATTTTGATAAACTGAATACACTTATTCGCGAAACAGATTGGTCGTTTCTTTATAACGGTTCCGTAAATGATGCTTGTCGAAATTTCACTGCAAAATGTGTAGAATTAATCAAAATGTGTATTCCCTATAAAGATGTTACTATCCGTCCAAACGACAAACCTTGGTATGATTCAGAAATACGCCGAGTTTCAAGACAACGTGATAAACAAAAAGGCAAAGCTTTGAAACATAATATTACATCAGAGTGGGCTATATATAAAAAGCTTAGAAACAAAGTCAATAATCTAAAGAAACATGCAAAAGAAAAGTTTTATAATAATATAGAAGAAGTCATTACGGAAGCCAATGTCAATGATCAGCGTCAATACTGGAAACTGTTAAAATATTTTATCAAATCTAATAAACATTCAGAAATCATTCCACCATTGAAAACCATATTACCAAATGATGGTCAGGTCACTTACTCTATATCAGATCAAGACAAGGCTAACAGCCTAAATGACTATTTTATATCTATATCATCCGTTGATGATACGCATGCTTCTTTACCAAATTTTTATCTTAAAACGCAGGCAAAACTAGAATCTATTATCATAGAAGAATCAGAAATAGTTGATATTATAAAAAATACTGAATATAAACAAAGCATGCGGGGACGACGAAATAAGTCACAAGATGCTTAAAGAAACAATGTACACTATTTAAAAGCCGCTATGCATAGTTTTCAACAGGTCACTCGAAGAATGCATATTTCCAGATATTTGGAAAACAGCTGTAGTTATGGCATTTTTCAAAAAATGTGACGCTAGCCTCCCTAGTAATTATAGACCAATATCGTTACTTAGCTGTGTAGGAAAAGTTATGGAAAGGATAATGTTTAAACATATTTATAACTTTTTTCATAAGAATAATCTCTTTTTCAAATACCAATCTGGCTTCCTACCAGGTCTCTCCACAGTTTATCAACTTATGGATATGTATCACCACATTTGCCAAGCTTTCGATGCCAAACAGTACACTTGTGTAGTATTTAATGATATCTCAAAGGCTTTTGATCGCATATGGCATCTTGGCCTTCTATTTAAGCTAAAGCAAAACGGTATTAATGGTAAGCTGTTGTCTTGTCTATCAAATTATATTTAAGTCGTACTCAGCGAGTAAGGGTCGGTACAACATCATCTGAGACTAAATATTTGAAGGCTTGGGTACCTCAAGGATCGGTTTTGGGTCCTCTTCTTTTCTTAATCTATATAAATGATATTGCTGAAAATATGCTAAGCATTACTCCCCTCTTTGCAGACGATAGCTCTCTCTCTCAATATCCACATCCAGTATTGATGATATGGAGGGTATTTTAAATCATGATCTACATATTATAGCTCAGTTATCGAAACAGTGGCTTGTTCAATTTAATCCTAATAAAACTGAATTATTATTTTTCTCCCTAAATCACACTGATCGCCGTCCACAACTATTTTTAAATGACGCTCAACTCCCATTCGTTGTTACGCGCAAGCATTTGGGTTTAATTCTTAGTTCATATGGTAAATGGCACGAACATATTAACAGTATTGTAATATCTGCCACAAAAATTATTGGCCTAATGAGTCATCTAAAATTCAAACTGAAACGCAAAACACTAAATCAAATTTACTTATCATACATGCGCCCTATCCTAGAATATGCATCTATTGTATGGGATGGTTGTTCTGTTAACGATAAAGGAAGACTCGAAAAAGTTCAATATGAGGCTGCTCGCATCGTGACTGGACTAACGCGATCAGTATCCATCAATAACTTACTAACTGAAATTGGATGGTTATCATTATCAGATAGACGAAAAATGCAAAAACTTACTATGGTTTATAAAGTAAATAGTGGCATAATGCCATCGTATGTTACCAATCTATTTCCTCCATTTGTTCAAGAAAACAACCCATATAACCTTAGAAATGGTAATAACTACGAGACCATAGCAAGACGAACGGAAATATTTTCTAAATGGTTTATTCCATCCGCTATTACTATGTGGAACGATCTATCACCCGAAATCAGAAACTCCGAATCGCTTACTATTTTTAAACGAAAACTTCTAAGATCTGTATTCGTTAGTCCTAAAGTTCCTATTTACCTGCTTTATGGCTCACGATCACTTGCTGTTCTACATGCACGAATTCGTAATTCATGCTGCAATCTTAACAACGACCTTAATATAAATCACCTAAGACTATCACCAAGTTGCGATTGTGGGTATGAAACAGAAGATGCCGAGCATTTCATTTTTAAGTGTAATATATTTCAAAACCAACGACATGTCCTGTTTCAATCTACTCGTCGCTTTCATCCGTTAAACTTGAACACTTTGCTTTTTGGTAGGGGACACATATCCGACGCGGAAAACGAATCGATTTTTAATGCCTTTCAGACCTACATTAGTGAGACCAAACGTTTCAAAAACTAACACATTCTAACAGACCCTTTTCAAATGTAAATACTGTCCTGACTCACTGTATTGGCAACTTGTGCACTACCTCATCTTCTTCCTTCATAACTTTCATACAGCTTACTCCTTTCCTCTTCTTACTCCTTTTCTCTCCAATCGTAATTATATTTCACAACAACGAACAAAACCTATATCAGCAAATATATATTTATTTGTAGTTTGTTTATAATTTTTTGTAAAAGCTAATATTTAACTATTTAGCCATGTACATTTTTGTAACACATTGTATTGGGAAGGGCCGTAACTAATGTTGATAGAACTTGTGGCCCGACCCATTTGCTTATTTATATGGCAATAAAATATGTTTAAATCAAAATCAAATCATGACCGAAATCTCACGGTCAGGCAGAACGGATTACCAATTCATGACCCTCTGTAGTCTCCAGGTCATAAAACACCAGTCAGTAATTAACAGGAAATATTATTATATGCAACACGTGTTTATCAGTAATTAACATGATAACGTAACACTTTTATGACTGTACTGGTCAAATTAGTTGAAAACTGGTAGTAGGTGGTGACAGATGCCGAAAAGATTTTTAACTAATTTATTATCCTCTTCAGCCTTGGATAAAATAAAAAATATTTGTTATCCTGGTTTCCATTTTTTGGCAAACCTTAATAGTGTTTATGTTTTACTGTTAGAAAAATAATACAAAATAAAGTGTTCATTTGATATTTTGGCAGAATGTTTGATTTTATTAATACTCTATAGGAATTGATACATTTTTCGTTTGTGAAACACAGATTTTCGTGAAAAAAATATTTGTGAACTTTTATGTGTTTCGCACACGATACTTAATCGCGAGCGCAAGCTCGCCTTACGGTTAACGCGTTGTTGATTGTCTGAAATTGCCATACTAAGGCAATACAAATCTTCGTCAACCAGCTAGAGTTATCTGCCAGTTGCATTGTGCTAGAAATACGATTCACCGTGCCTTAGTATGGCAATTTCAGACAATCAACAACGCGTTAACCGTAAGGCGAGCTTGCGCTCGCGATTAAGTATCGAGGTTACATTGCACCATTGATTTTCCTTCTTTGTTTTATATAGGACGAACGTATATCAAGAGATAAAAAACGCGCATTTTTCTCCGTAGAAAATTTTAAAACACATATCAATCAAACGATCGAGCGTCCGCCAATATAAAAAATGCAATAAAAACAGGGGGTCATGTATCATATAAGAACAAGCCAATCTGTTGAATGACGTCACGTTCTATTTTGACACGTCACAGATAGATTTACCCCATTTCTACTTTCGCTTTACTGTCTATGTCAATTATAATTAAATATCTCAAACAAACACTAATCAATGTTCACAATACATCATTTGGCTGAATTATAGGTAATAATAACAAAAAGCAATCAAAAGCATGCATTTTGTATCACTAGTAAGGCAGGGAAACGTTTTTTATTAGGCACTATTTGACTATTCACCACGGAAGCACAAACGCAATGGTGCAATGTAACCTTAAAGAGAAGCACACAAAGTTCATAATTTTTAAATGTAAAGTTTTTATATTCTCAGCTATATATCATGCTCAAAAATGCATAATTTATGCAAATCGAACAAGCATTGACCGAGATATGGACATTTGAAGATGCATAGAAAATGTTGAAATTGACCAAATACAACGACTTCTTTCTTTAGTTTTACACTATTTGAATTGTCATATGAAATAACATTTCTTGGCAATATACTTGACAAATGTGACAAATTATCAAAATAATTCAATAAACATCAATAAAACATGCATTTTAGTAACCAGCAGGACTTTGCATATGTACAATATTCAGATTTGCACACCAAAACGTGTTTTCTTAGTAAAATTCCATCAATTTGTGGGATATTGTCTACTTTTAGTTGTGTATACACGCTCAAACATGCCACAAATTCCACTGAAATCAAAATTGATAATAGCCGTACGCTACAAAGTCAGTGTTTTCATGTATATTAATAATAGTTTACAAGTTAAACCCTTCTAAAACTGTTCACAATATCTTATTTTTGGGGGGTAGGGGAAAGATTTAGTGGTGGCAAACCTATCAAACTTTTTGTTTTTGAAGCTAAAGTTTTGAAAAGATGTTCCTCAAACAGCAGCCTACATTTCCATAACAAAGAATTAAACTTCAATTAAAGAAGTAGCCCAGGCACGCCATTTTAAGACCCACAAAAAGCTGAAACTCGAAATTACGGTTGTTAGACACGAAAACTGACTAAATATACTCAAAACCGACATAAAAGCACATGCAGTGTCTGTTTCAGAGCTCTGCTTACTAGTTTTCATCTGAAATTCGACTTTAAGTACGAATCCAAGAGAAATCGATTTATCCCATTTAGCTCTCTTAAAGAGAAGCACACAAAGTTCATAATTTTTAAATGTAAAGTTTTTATATTCTCAGCTATATATCACGCTCAAAAATGCATAATTTATGCAAATCGAACAAGCATTGACCGAGATATGGACATTTGAAGATTCATAGAAAAAGTTGAAATTGACCAAATTCAACGACTTTTTTCTTTAGTTTTACGCTATTTGAATTGTCATATGAAATAACATTTCTTGGCAATATACTTGACAAATGTGACAAATTATCAAAATAATTCAATAAACATCAATAAAACATGCATTTTAGTAACCAGCAGGACTTTGCATATGTACAATATTCAGATTTGCACACCAAAACGTGTTTTCTTAGTAAAATTCCATCAATTTGTGGGATATTGTCTACTTTTAGTTGTGTATACACGCTCAAACATGCCACAAATTCCACTGAAATCAAAATTGATAATAGCCGTACGCTACAAAGTCAGTGTTTTCATGTATATTAATAATAGTTTACAAGTTAAACCCATCTAAAACTGTTCACAATATCTTATTTTTGGGGGGTAGGGGAAAGATTTAGTGGTGGCCAACCTACCAAACTTTTTTTTTTGAAGCTAAAGTTTTGAAAACATGTTCCACAAACAGCAGCCTACATTTCCATAACAAAGAATTAAACTTCAATTAAAGAAGTAGCCCAGGCACGCCATTTTAAGACCCACAAAAAGCTGAAAATCGAAATTACGGTTGTTAGACACGAAAACTGACTAAATATACTCAAAACCGACATAAAAGCACATGCAGTGTCTGTTTCAGAGCTCTGCATACCAGTTTTCATCTGAAATTCGACTTTAAGTACGAATCCAATAGAAATCGATTTATCCCATTTAGCTGTCTTAAAGAGAAGCACACAAAGTTAATAATTTTTAAATGTAACGTTTTTATATTCTCAGCTATATATCACGCTCAAAAATTCATAATTTATGCAAATCGAACAAGCATTGACCGAGATATGGACATTTGAAGATGCATAGAAAAAGTTGAAATTGACCAAATTCAACGACTTTTTTCTTTAGTTTTACACTATTTGAATTGTCATATGAAATAACATTTCTTGGCAATATACTTGACAAATGTGACAAATTATCAAAATAATTCAATAAACATCAATAAAACATGCATTTTAGTAACCAGCAGGACTTTGCATATGTACAATATTCAGATTTGCACACCAAAACGTGTTTTCTTAGTAAAATTCCATCAATTTGTGGGATATTGTCTACATTTAGTTGTGTATACACGCTCAAACATGCCACAAATTCCACTGAAATCAAAATTGATAATAGCCGTACGCTACAAAGTCAGTGTTTTCATGTATATTAATAATAGTTTACAAGTTAAACCCTTCTAAAACTGTTCACAGTATCTTATTTTTTGGGGGTAGGGGAAAGATTTAGTGGTGGCAAACCTACCAAACTTTTTTTTTGAAGCTAAAGTTTTGAAAACATGTTCCACAAACAGCAGCCTACATTTCCATACCAAAAAATTAAACTTCAATTAAAGAAGTAGCCCAGGCACGCCATTTTAAGACCCACAAAAAGCTGAAACTCGAAATTACGGTTGTTAGACACGAAAACTGACTAAATATACTCAAAACCGACATAAAAGCACATTCAGTGTCTGTTTCAGAGCTCTGCTTACTAGTTATCATCTGAAATTCGACTTTAAGTACGAATCCAAGAGAAATCGATTTATCCCATTTAGCTCTCTTAAAGAGAAGCACACAAGTTCATAATTTTTAAATGTAAAGTTTTTTTATTCTCAGCTATATATCACGCTCAAAAATGCATAATTTATGCAAATCGAACAAGCATTGACCGAGATATGGACATTTGAAGATGCATAGAAAAAGTTGAAATTGACCAAATTCAACGACTTTTTTCTTTAGTTTTACGCTATTTGAATTGTCATATGAAATAACATTTCTTTGCAAAATATTTGACAAATGTGACAAAGTATCACAATAATTCAATAAACATCAATAAAACATGCGTTTTAGTAACCAGCGAGACTTTGCATATGTACAATATTCAGATTTGCACACCAAAACGTGTTTTCTTAGTAAAATTCCATCAATTTGTGGGATATTGTCTACTTTTAGTTGTGTATACACGCTCAAACATGCCACAAATTCCAAAGAAATCAAAATTGATAATAGCCGTACGCTACAAAGTCAGTGTTTTCATGTATATTAATAATAGTTTACAAGTTAAACCCATCTAAAACTGTTCACAATATCTTATTTTTGGGGGGTAGGGGAAAGATTTAGTGGTGGCAAACCTACCAAACTTTTTTTTTTTGAAGCTAAAGTTTTGAAAACATGTTCCACAAACAGCAGCCTACATTTCCATAACAAAGAATTAAACTTCAATTAAAGAAGTAGCCCAGGCACGCCATTTTAAGACCCACAAAAAGCTGAAAATCGAAATTACGGTTGTTAGACACGAAAACTGACTAAATATACTCAAAACCGACATAAAAGCACATGCAGTGTCTGTTTCAGAGCTCTGCATACCAGTTTTCATCTGAAATTCGACTTTAAGTACGAATCCAATAGAAATCGATTTATCCCATTTAGCTGTCTTAAAGAGAAGCACACAAAGTTAATAATTTTTAAATGTAACGTTTTTATATTCTCAGCTATATATCACGCTCAAAAATGCATAATTTATGCAAATCGAACAAGCATTGACCGAGATATGGACATTTGAAGATGCATAGAAAAAGTTGAAATTGACCAAATTCAACGACATTTTTCTTTAGTTTTACACTATTTGAATTGTCATATGAAATAACATTTCTTGGCAATATACTTGACAAATGTGACAAATTATCAAAATAATTCAATAAACATCAATAAAACATGCATTTTAGTAACCAGCAGGACTTTGCATATGTACAATATTCAGATTTGCACACCAAAACGTGTTTTCTTAGTAAAATTCCATCAATTTGTGGGATATTGTCTACTTTTAGTTGTGTATACACGCTCAAACATGCCACAAATTCCACTGAAATCAAAATTGATAATAGCCGTACGCTACAAAGTCAGTGTTTTCATGTATATTAATAATAGTTTACAAGTTAAACCCTTCTAAAACTGTTCACAGTATCTTACTTTTGGGGGGTAGGGGAAAGATTTAGTGGTGGCAAACCTACCAAACATTTTTTTTGAAGCTAAAGTTTTGAAAACATGTTCCACAAACAGCAGCCTACATTTCCATACCAAAAAATTAAACTTCAATTAAAGAAGTAGCCCAGGCACGCCATTTTAAGACCCACAAAAAGCTGAAACTCGAAATTACGGTTGTTAGACACGAAAACTGACAAAATATACTCAAAACCGACATAAAAGCACATTCAGTGTCTGTTTCAGAGCTCTGCTTACTAGTTTTCATCTGAAATTCGACTTTAAGTACGAATCCAAGAGAAATCGATTTATCCCATTTAGCTCTCTTAAAGAGAAGCACACAAGTTCATAATTTTTAAATGTAAAGTTTTTTTATTCTCAGCTATATATCACGCTCAAAAATGCATAATTTATGCAAATCGAACAAGCATTGACCGAGATATGGACATTTGAAGATGCATAGAAAAAGTTGAAATTGACCAAATTCAACGACTTTTTTCTTTAGTTTTACACTATTTGAATTGTCATATGAAATAACATTTCTTGGCAATATACTTGACAAATGTGACAAATTATCAAAATAATTCAATAAACATCAATAATACATGCATTTTAGTAACCAGCAGGACTTTGCATATGTACAATATTCAGATTTGCACACCAAAACGTGTTTTCTTAGTAAAATTCCATCAATTTGTGGGATATTGTCTACTTTTAGTTGTGTATACACGCTCAAACATGCCACAAATTCCACTGAAATCAAAATTGATAATAGCCGTACGCTACAAAGTCAGTGTTTTCATGTATATTAATAATAGTTTACAAGTTAAACCCTTCTAAAACTGTTCACAATATCTTATTTTTGGGGGTAGGGGAAAGATTTAGTGGTGGCTGTTGTCACAAAATGTCACGGGTAGAGCGTACTGGTCGTATATAGCTCTTGTAAGTTATCGGTTACACCCAAATCTATTGTTCGAGTTGAAACAATTTCACAATATTCATGATCTATTCATGTAACACGTAAAAGCGTGCACATTTTAAGTGGCCGCCAGAGAGGCCGTGTCATAAGTTTAGTTTTGTGCTAATGCATGTAAACGTATAGGTATATTTTCCTTAAACGGCAAAATTGTATAAGGGGCCTCTCGTGTAGATTCAATACTGTAGATTTAGCCACGTTTGTCACGGACTGAACGGGGGAAATAATGATTTGGGCGTAATGTTTGCTATAAAACCCATTGTCTTCTAGCTCTCGCCGGGATCATCGATAGTACTTTGTTGGAACAGAGATTGGACGGCAAAATTCATAGGCAACATGTGGTTAGTAATTTTATTAAACTTTTATCGTATATTTGTATTCAGTGGGCGGCGCCATCTTGTTTGGCGGTTACGACATCCGGTTAGCATTGATGTTTCTCAAACATAACTTTAGACTAGCATATGATTTTGAAGTTACTTTATTAGATGTAATTATTGTAATTGATCATTAATTGTAAAACAATATTAATTTGATAACAGTGGATAATAGGTGCATTTGTTAACGTTGGCGTATAACTCAGTGATTGTAATACACGAGTGTTAACATTAGTTAACAATGAGATGAGTGACAAGAATAAATGCGTGCATGCATAACTCAGTGAGGGTAATATATGAGAAATTTGATCATGTTTATATTACATGTATTAGGGGCATTGATTTAACAGCGACGTACATAGCGTATACATGGCGTTGTAGAATATGTATACATTGCTACTCATCATTAGTACAGCTTACATATATTGATTGAATAATGATTTGTTTGGGTAATGGTAATTATGCAAGATTGTTATGTTTGTCAACCGACATCTAAAACGTATGTATAATTACAGCCTAAGCCATCCAGGATATAAGCCATCCAGGGTTTGAGTAAGCCATCTAGGTTTGGATATCCAGGAGTGGAGCTAAGCTTCCACGAGTAACGTTTACGAGCGGTGGAGACGGTCCCCGTACCTGCGTCAGCATGGCCAGGTTTTACTAACGACAAACCACGGGACACAAGGTGGGCCCGTTACCAGTCCTCACTGGAGGAATATCATTCACAATCTCAGTGGAGATTAATTATCATTGCATCGCGTCATCAACCCTTACAGAAGGCATTTGATGACAATCATCCATTGAATTCGCGCATCATCATCTTCATGAGCTCTCGCGCATCACAGTTATCGCGCTAGATCAACATTGTTATAGCTTTAACAACACTTTAGTGTCTTAGACATTCAGTATTTATAAAAATACTAAGAACGTCTTAAACGTTCAGGAGAACACTCTTTTCATAGTTCATTTGTGTATTCGCTTGTTTTTTTTTAGATAATTGTATATATATTAAACGTATTTTAAAAGTTGCATTAAACTTATGTAAATGCATTCACCGTCATTGATTCTTTCCTGAGTTAGCCCAACCACTAAGGTCATCCTGTGACAACTGGTTTTCAGAGTAGTGGGATTTTGGGCGACTACGGAGGGAAAGAATCAATAAGTGATCTTTATTATGATATACTAAATCTCTACTTATTATTTTAGAATTGTGTACCACCCTCTGATCCATCAAGGCGACTGTCGACGATCACGGCCACAGCTTGGAAGACAAGTCAAGACACGACAAGGGTAGGGTGAGTCCAAACTGTTGTTTTGTCCGTTCTTTCCTTGGCGCGAGGTCGCAGTGGTCTACACGAGTGGGTCTGAGGCACTTTTGCTCAATAATTTGGGTGTTTGTTTTACCTCCCTTGATATACACATAGTATCCAATTAGGTTGGCGAACAAGACGTTCTACTCATGTTGTGACACTCGAGTATACTTATATTAATGGGAGAAGTAAATATACATGTACATGTTATGCACATTTCTATGATTGTTTAAGGTTTATGTCCAATATCAAATATAGATATTTTATGTAGTGTATATGTTTTGTGGAAGCTAGATACTATCTATACATAACCGTTAGTAGTTAGCGCTAGTACAAATGTGTATGTAACTTGTCCTATGATGATGCCCAGGTATTTACTGAGGACACAGTGACTTACCATTAGTAGTTAGGTGAGTAGAATTATTAGTGACGTGTGTATTGTAATTATTGTAGTTAGTAGTCCACAATATCCATAGACATGACGTCCATAAAGGATCTTACGGAAATGGGTAAGGAGTTAGGGTATGCTGGAGAGGGGCTTAGAACTTTTGTTAAAGACGAACAGGCTAGGGAAAGGGAATTTAGACTTAAGGAAAGAGAATTAGAGAAAGATAGGCTAGAATTCGAAAGTAGGTTAGCTAAAGAGAAGCGAGATGAAGAAAGTAGACTAGCCACAGAGAAGCTAGAATTAGAAAGTCGATTAGCTAAAGAGAAGTTGGATGCTGATAAAGAGAATTTAGAATTCGAAAGTAGGTTAGCTAAAGAGAAGCTAGATGCTGATAAAGAGAAGCTAGAATTAGAAGGTAGATTAGCTAAAGAGAAGCGAGATGATGATGAAGAGAAGGTAGAATTAGAAAGTAGAATAGTAAAGGAGAAGCAAGAGTTAGAACATGAGAGGTTCGAAACAGATGGTAGACTAGCTAAGGCTAAGATGATAATGGAAAGGGAGCAAAAAGAGTTTGAGCATAAGTTAGCTTTAGAGTTGGAAGCAGCTAAGACACATAGTAAGGAAAGTAAAACTGAAGGGAAAGATAGTTATTCTGGGAAGTTAAAAGGTTCGAAGTTACCATACTTTGATGCTGACAAAGATAACATGGACAGTTACTTGTTACGGTACGAGCGTTATGCTGAGTTACAGGAATGGACCAAAGATAAGTGGGCAGTTCATTTAAGTGCGTTATTGAGAGGCAAGGCCTTAGATGTATTTTCTAGATTACCTAGTGTAGATGCTCTTGACTATGACAAGTTAAAGGATGCTCTTTTAAAGAGATTTGAGCTAACTGAAGAAGGTTTTAGAAAGCGGTTTAGAGCTTGTCTGCCTGAGAAAGGCGAGTCATTTATTCAGTTTATTAGTAGGTCTAGAAATTACTTAGATAGGTGGTTAGAGTTAGGGAAGGTAGCGCAGACTTATCAGGGCCTCATAGATTTCTTGTTGCGGGACCAGCTATTCAATGTTTGCAGTAGAGATCTGTTCTTATTTCTTAAAGAAAGAAAACTAACTAGTGTAGATGAAATGGCAACTCAAGCAGATCAGTTTGCCGAGGCTAGAGGTGGAGCTCATAATGTAGTGTCGAAAGACAGAACTTTTAGAGATAGGCAAGGGGACGATCATAAACAGAAAGGCCAGAGTGGAAACTATAGAGGTGGAGGTAGTTCGATGGGTTCTAGAGGAGGTAGCAATAGTAGTAACATAGGTAGACCTTTTATTCGTTGTCGTCACTGTAATGGGAATCATGCTTCACATGAGTGTAGGAAAGCGGTGAAAGTGTCCGCTGTCGTAGACAATTTTAGTGACAATAGTAGAGTGGACAACAATGTAGGGAATCAGAACCAAGGTTTTAACAACCCATTGAATTTCGGTAGAGGTAGAGGTGGTCAAAACCGAGGTAGAGGTAGAGGCAGAGGTAGTAATAGTCCGGTTATTAAAACCGAGAGTAGTAGCTGTTGTGTTAAAGCGGATGGTGTAATGGCGAAGATCGGAACATGTCTCTTTCCGTATGCAAATCTTCCAACGGCAGATGGTAGAGTGAATGGCACGGACGTAATTGTAATGAGGGATACAGGTTGTACAGGTGTGGTAGTTAGGCGTAGTTTAGTTACGGATGACCAGTTGGTAGGTAAACAGTCACCGTGTATGTTGTTAAATAAGTCGGTAGAGCACGTGCCAATAGCGAGAATAGATGTAGATACACCTTTCTTTAAAGGGACTACAGAGGCACTATGTATGGATGACACGATGTATGATTTAACGATAGGGAACATAGATGGTTCAGCACTTCCGGTAATGTCCGATTTTAGAAGTAGCATAAGTAATGCCGTAGAGACTAGAGCGCAGGTCCAGAAGCAAGCTCAGGCTTATAGAAAATTAAAGGTTCCTGCAGCCGTAGTTGACATATCTAAAGCGGAGTTTATAGAAGCACAAACTCAAGACGAGTCATTAGGTCCTTGTAAAGTGAAGGCCAAGGATGGTGTAGTGAAGAAGTGTAAAGGGTCCGGTAGTTGTAAGTTTGTACATAAGAATAGGTTATTGTACAGAGAATTTGAAGATAGTGGTAGTAGACAGTTTCACCAATTAGTGGTACCTACCCAGTATAGAACGACAGTGCTTAAGGTAGCTCATGAGTCGATTATGGGAGGTCATTTAGGCGTAAAGAAAACGTCAGATAGAGTATTGGCAGAATTTTATTGGCCAGGCGTTAGTGGAGATGTAACTAGGTATTGTGGGTCCTGCGATGTATGCCAAAGGACAGTACCAAAAGGTCGAGTGACCAAAGTACATTTAGGTCAGATGCCACTGATAGATAAACCATTTAAGCGGGTAGCCGTAGACATAGTTGGACCAATTTTTCCAGTGTCAGATAGGAAAAATAGGTACATATTAACCATGGTAGACTATGCAACTAGGTATCCGGAGGCAGTCGCATTGCCCTCAATTGAAACTGAGAGAGTAGCTGAGGCATTAGTTGATATGTTCTGTAGGCTAGGTGTACCAGAGGAAATGCTGACTGATTGTGGGTCACAGTTTACGTCAGAACTTATGGCTGAAGTAAGCAGGTTATTGTCTTTGCGTCAAATCATGACAACACCATATCACCCTATGTGTAACGGGTTAGTCGAACGATTTAACGGGACGTTAAAGCAAATGTTACGGCGTATGTGTACCGAGAGACCCAAAGATTGGGACAAGTATCTCAATGCTTTATTGTTTGCATTTAGAGAGGTTCCACAAGAGAGTTTAGGATTTTCTCCGTTTGAGTTATTGTACGGTAGGTCAGTTAGAGGTCCCATGAGGATTCTTAGAGAGATGTGGGCAGGTGAAGTAGATAGTGATGAGGTTAAGACTACATATCAGTATGTTTTAGATCTGAAGGAGAAACTAGAGGAGACTTGTAAGATAGCTCAAAGTCAGTTAGTTAAGGCAAGTACCAAGTATAAACGGTACTATGACCAGAAAGCTAGAGCTAGGAAGTTTAAGATAGATGACCAGGTGTTACTGGTACTCCCGACCGACAATAACAAGTTGTTATTACAATGGAAAGGTGCGTTTTACGTTAGAGGGATAGTGAACACTATGGATTACCGTATCGAGATAAACGGAAAGTTAAAGACCTTTCATGCGAATATGCTGAAAGAGTATATAAGTAGAACCGATAATGTGCAACAAGGGGTGTTAACCGTAGTTAATGTTGCAGTTATTGAGGATAGTGAGGAAGACAGTAGTGAGGACACTAGTCCCATGTATTTTCCCACTAGTGTAGGTAGGGAGACAGCAGCCGATGTAGACATATCGGGCATGCTTAGTGTAGAGCAGCAACGAGAGATGGGTAGTTTACTCTCGGAGTTCAGTGATGTCTTGTCCGAAAACCCGGGGCAGACAGATGGAGTGCAACATGATATTGTACTCACATCAGGGGAACCAATAAGAATTAAGGGGTATCCCATTCCATTTCACTCATTGTTGGTGAGGAGGTGAAAGACATGTTGAAATTGGGTGTCATCGAACCTTCAAACGCCCCATTTTCATCCCCAGTCGTACTTATTAAGAAGAAAGATGGGTCAATTCGATTCTGCATCGATTTTAGGCAGCTCAATAAACGTACCATCTTTGATGCAGAGCCAATGCCTAATATTGAGGAGGTATTCTCTAAACTTGCGGGATATTCGTATTTCTCCAAGTTAGACCTCAGTAAAGGTTATTGGCAAGTCCCACTTTCAGACCGAGCTAAAGAGATGACCTCCTTCGAAACTTCGCAAGGACTTTTTAAGTTCAAGGTCATGCCCTTTGGTCTCGTAAACGCCCCAGCAACATTCTGTAGGTTAATGAGGAAAGTCCTGAAGGATTTGTCCAACACAGACAGTTTTGTAGATGACATCCTGGTGTTTACAACAACATTTGAAGACCATATCAAGGCTCTACGTAATCTGTTGGAACGGCTACGCCGGTTTAAACTGACTGCAAAACCTAGCAAGTGTCACATAGGTTACGCAGATATAGAGTGTCTGGGTCATGTTGTCGGGAGGGACCAGAAATTGAAACCCAACCCCGACAAGGTTAAGGCAATTCAGGAAGCACCAAGACCCGAGACAAAGAAACAAGTTAGGTCATTTTTAGGGTTGGCGGGATTTTACAGGAAGTTTATTCCAAACTTTTCGGCTATAGCTGCACCTTTGTCAGACTTGACAAAGAAAGGTCAACCCAATAGGATAACTTGGGGGGAAAGCCAGAAGCGAGCTTTTGTCTCTTTAAAGGGGAGTCTGGTCAAAACCCCAATACTAAAATTACCTGAACTTGACCAGGAGTTTATCCTCAGAACGGATGCCTCCGATATCGGGGTGGGTGCAGTCCTACTGCAAGAGCAAGATGGGTGTAGTCTCCCCGTGGCTTACGCAAGTCGGCAACTATTACCCCGGGAATGTAACTACTCTGTTATCGAAAGGGAGTGTCTTGCAGTAGTGTGGGGTGTCAGTAAATTCCACCGATATGTTTTTGGTAAGGAATTTGTCTTGGAGACTGACCACCAACCGTTAGCTTATATGAATAAAGCAAAGGTAGCTAACAGTATGTTAATGAGGTGGGCACTGACTGACTCTGAAGCCTTACCGGATGAAAATTAAAGCGATCCGAGGAAAGGACAATATTGGGGCAGACTATTTAAGTCGCCGCACATAATGACCGGTTTAATTCAATAGTGTATTGCAGTGTATTGTACAATAGTAGTATATGTTACGACAGGGTAGTGTACAATTGTAGAATATGAAATTGTAATTACATATTATAGTTAGGTTATAACTGCAGTGGTAATATTTAACATACTCAAGCGATTGAGCGATCAGCTTGTACGTTTTGTCGCTCATTTGCTCAGAAGAATTAATAGTTTCTTAACGTGTAAATATTAATTATCATTTTGTTGAATTTTAAAAGTGTAGCACTTTCTTTAAGTGGGGAGATGTTGTCACAAAATGTCACGGGTAGAGCGTACTGGTCGTATATAGCTCTTGTAAGTTATCGGTTACACCCAAATCTATTGTTCGAGTTGAAACAATTTCACAATATTCATGATCTATTCATGTAACACGTAAAAGCGTGCACATTTTAAGTGGCCGCCAGAGAGGCCGTGTCATAAGTTTAGTTTTGTGCTAATGCATGTAAACGTATAGGTATATTTTCCTTAAACGGCAAAATTGTATAAGGGGCCTCTCGTGTAGATTCAATACTGTAGATTTAGCCACGTTTGTCACGGACTGAACGGGGGAAATAATGATTTGGGCGTAATGTTTGCTATAAAACCCATTGTCTTCTAGCTCTCGCCGGGATCATCGATAGTACTTTGTTGGAACAGAGATTGGACGGCAAAATTCATAGGCAACATGTGGTTAGTAATTTTATTAAACTTTTATCGTATATTTGTATTCAGTGGGCGGCGCCATCTTGTTTGGCGGTTACGACATCCGGTTAGCATTGATGTTTCTCAAACATAACTTTAGACTAGCATATGATTTTGAAGTTACTTTATTAGATGTAATTATTGTAATTGATCATTAATTGTAAAACAATATTAATTTGATAACAGTGGATAATAGGTGCATTAGTTAACGTTGGCGTATAACTCAGTGATTGTAATACACGAGTGTTAACATTAGTTAACAATGAGATGAGTGACAAGAATAAATGCGTGCATGCATAACTCAGTGAGGGTAATATATGAGTAATTTGATCATGTTTATATTACATGTATTAGGGGCATTGATTTAACAGCGACGTACATAGCGTATACATGGCGTTGTAGAATATGTATACATTGCTACTCATCATTAGTACAGCTTACATATATTGATTGAATAATGATTTGTTTGGGTAATGGTAATTATGCAAGATTGTTATGTTTGTCAACCGACATCTAAAACGTATGTATAATTACAGCCTAAGCCATCCAGGATATAAGCCATCCAGGGTTGGAGTAAGCCATCTAGGTTTGGATATCCAGGAGTGGAGCTAAGCTTCCACGAGTAACGTTTACGAGCGGTGGAGACGGTCCCCGTACCTGCGTCAGCATGGCCAGGTTTTACTAACGACAAACCCCGGGACACAAGGTGGGCCCGTTACCAGTCCTCACTGGAGGAATATCATTCACAATCTCAGTGGAGATTAACTATCATTGCATCGCGTCATCAACCCTTACAGAAGGCATTTGATGACAATCATCCATTGAATTCGCGCATCATCATCTTTATGAGCTCTCGCGCATCACAGTTATCGCGCTAGATCAACATTGTTATAGCTTTAACAACACTTTAGTGTCTTAGACATTCAGTATTTATAAAAATACTAAGAACGTCTTAAACGTTCAGGAGAACACTCTTTTCATAGTTCATTTGTGTAATCGCTTGTTTTTTTTAGATAATTGTATATATATTAAACGTATTTTAAAAGTTGCATTAAACTTATGTAAATGCATTCACCGTCATTGATTCTTTCCTGAGTTAGCCCAACCACTAAGGTCATCCTGTGACAGTGGCAAACCTACCAAACTTTTTTTTTTTGAAGCTAAAGTTTTGAAAACATGTTCCACAAACAGCAGCCTACATTTCCATACCAAAGAATTAAACTTTAATTAAAGAAGTAGCCCAGGCACGCCATTTTAAGACCCACAAAAACCTGAAACTCGAAATTACGGTTGTTAGACACGAAAACTGACTAAATATACTCAAAACCGACATAAAATCACATGCAGTGTCTGTTTCAGAGCTCTGCTTACTAGTTTTCATCTGAAATTCGACTTTAAGTACGAATCCAATAGAAATCGATTTATCCCATTTAGCTCTCTTAAAGAGAAGCACACAAAGTTCATAATTTTTAAATGTAAAGTTTTTATATTCTCAGCTATATATCACGCTCAAAAATTCATAATTTATGCAAATCGAACAAGCATTGACCGAGATATGGACATTTGAAGATGCATAGAAAAAGTTGAAATTGACCAAATTCAACGACTTTTTTCTTTAGTTTTACACTATTTGAATTGTCATATGAAATAACATTTCTTGGCAATATACTTGACAAATGTGACAAATTATCAAAATAATTCAATAAACATCAATAAAACATGCATTTTAGTAACCAGCAGGACTTTGCATATGTACAATATTCAGATTTGCACATCAAAACGTGTTTTCTTAGTAAAATTCCATCAATTTGTGGGATATTGTCTACTTTTAGTTGTGTATACACGCTCAAACATGCCACAAATTCCACTGAAATCAAAATTGATAATAGCCGTACGCTACAAAGTCAGTGTTTTCATGTATATTAATAATAGTTTACAAGTTAAACCTTTCTAAAACTGTTCACAATATCTTATTTTTGGGGGGTAGGGGAAAGATATAGTGGTGGCAAACCTACCAAACATTTTTTTTTTGAAGCTAAAGTTTTGAAAACATGTTCCACAAACAGCAGCCTACATTTCCATACCAAAAAATTAAACTTCAATTAAAGATGTAGCCCAGGCACGCCATTTTAAGACCCACAAAAAGCTGAAACTCGAAATTACGGTTGTTAGACACGAAAACTGACTAAATATACTCAAAACCGACATAAAAGCACATGCAGTGTCTGTTTCAGAGCTCTGCTTACAAGTTTTCATCTGAAATTCGACTTTAAGTACGAATTCAAGAGAAATCGATTTATCCCATTTAGCTCTCTTTAGGTTACATTGCACCATTGATTTTCCTCCTTTGTTTTATATAGGACGAATGTATATCAAGAGATAAAAAACACGCATTTTTCTCCGTAGAAAATTTTAAAACACATATCAATCAAACGATCGAGCGTCCGCCAATATAAAAATGCAATAAAAACAGGGGGTCATGTATCATATAAGAACAAGCCAATCTGTTGAATGACGTCACGTTCTATTTTGACACGTCACAGATAGATTTACCCCATTTCTACTTTCGCTTTACTGTCTATGTCAATTATAATTAAATATCTCAAACAAACACTAATCAATGTTCACAATACATCATTTGGCTGAATTATAGGTAATAATAACAAAAAGCAATCAAAAGCATGCATTTTGTATCACTAGTAAGGCAGGGAAACGTTTTTTATTTGGCACTATTTGACTATACACCACGGAAGCACAAACGCAATGGTGCAATGTAACCTCGTGTGTGAATCACATAAAAGTTCATAAATATTTTTTTTGTGCTAGAAATACGATTCACCGTGCAGGTGAATATTATTTCTATCACGTCGTTATAACCTCACATGAACGCCGAGCGGAGCGAGGTGTTATTCGAAGGAAAATAAGGCTAATTACACCGAGATTATATCGAGCGAAGCGACGTTATACAGCTAATTTCACCGAGCGAAGCGATGTCTTGTGCATTGAATATAACATACATGTAAATTAAGATAGTTTGTTTTCGATTCTCTTCTCTTCTAGTCTATTCAGTGTTTTCGCAGGCTCAGTCCATTCAATTCAACATATTTATTTTATTTATTTTTTACAATCTAATTTGTTCAAAAACAACAAAATCCACGATTTAATGCTTGATTACGTTTAAATAAAAGTGAATGCGTCAATATTTATTATATAAGAAAATAAAGATAGAATTTAATAGCCTGGTTCTCTGGCTTAAACTAGAATAGAATAGAATAACTTTTATTTTCCAATCAAGGACCATCACTGGCATTACACTCACAGTACTAGGTACTACCTTTGTAAGGAGCAAAACTATAACCTTTGACTGCAGTAAAAGTATAAGTTAAAATGATTCATTTAGAAACACCAACAAATGTAAAAACAATCCAAAATATGAATCAAATTTGATGTAGAAGCACTCGAGCAGATGTTTTGATTTTGCATTGCGTTTAGAAAACTCTACTGATGTACACTGTAAGGCATAACAGTATGAGTATTGCACACATTATTTAATCGCTCTAGTCTATTAACTTAAAACGACACTTGCCACTGTTCAGCAACAACAAAATCAACGATTTAATGCTTGATTATGTTTAAATAAAAGTGACTGCGTCAATATGTAAGTTAGTTTTACTAGATCTATTTTTATATTAGATCTACATGCGGTGATTTTCACTTGAAAGCAGTCCAATTTCATTGAAAATACAATATGACAAAAGGACTAAGAAAGCTGGCTAAGAGCTGACCATCCTACCTAATAGTAATAAATGTCTAAGATTGTGTGAACTGTGTCATTGCTTTTTGTTCAAATTGTATTTAACAACCTAGTGCGCCATTTAAGTCTCAATTACACTTATTAATAATAAAATTCACCTGAAATAATAGTTATATGAAATAATAATTATTCGCCTACCTTTTTATCCTTAAATTGTTTTTTTTGTCGAAACCAAAGGCGGTAAGTGAAATATCCTTTCTTTTACTTAAAAGCACGGTGGATTTTTGGGTGGTGGAGGCAGACCATCAGCTTGTCCTGGGTAGAACCAGTACTATAGAACCAGTACTATACACCTCCCGCCATCCGTAAGGATCGACACATCTCACAAGTCGAGCTCCCAGTGGGATTCGAACCTGCAGCGGTGAGAGGCGCAAAGGTTTACAACGCAACATTCAGTATCACATGAAACAATTCATTCCTATTCCTTCCTACCTGCTCATTGCTGCTAAGTGAAGGCATTTACATTTAGGAAATAGGAATAGATTGAATCATCCTGAGAAGTCTCATAAAAAAAAAGTATGCATACATAATTATACTGATCATGCTTATTCAAGTTCTCCTGACACTTACTCACAATTCAAGTCATTTCTTTCACAACTGTAGCCGATTTGCTTCACCATTATTATTATTAATTTATTTCTTTTATTTATTATTATTATTTTATTTATTTTGGAAAACATTTCCACCACTTAACTTGTTCAATATTGTTTTGGAAGTAATAGAGTATATAATGTGTATTTCCCCATCTCGATTTCGAATAGTTATGCTTAAATAATTTGTTGAATTAGTTTTTTTATGTGATGATCGTAAAGTTTGTATGTGAATAGTAGTGGGTTGCGTTTTTTGTTTTTTGTGTGTCCCTTAGAACGGAGCAACTGAGTTGGGTTTACAGTATTAGTAATATTACACAATGTAACCATTTTATTTACATAAACCGACGCTCGCCATGAGGCAGTGCCTTATTCATATTATGTGGTTCTTATATAAAAGTTGTTGTTTTTTATATAAGAATCATGTACTGCTCCTTTTATATACAAGTATCATGTGATAGGTATGATAATCATATAAGAATCATAACCATGATACTTATGTGTGGCAAAACTGATTTGATTAAAAGTTGGCAAACGTTGATTTATAGAGGGTTTTATTTTCATGGGAATAATGGAAAAAGAAATTGCACTGCACCCCATTTGAATATATATTATTTATTTTCCAGAAATATGACAATCCTGAAATTTATTTTGGCCTATATATAGCAAAGAACGCACTGTTTAGGTGGACAACGTTTTATCTTGACCGGCCTTAACTTGACTAACAGTATGTGAAGGTGCTTCCTTTAAACATCTGCTACCGTCGCAAACCGGTACAATAGAACACCAAAATCTTCGCGCGTGCCTAAGAACAATCCACTATTAATGTTCTTACAAACGAAGATGATTCGCTATATAAGTCAGACGTTTCAACTGCGCCTGCAATGTTTACATCTGAGCTCGTCATCTTGTTTTCAATGAATCATGGGATATGCGTGACGTCAATACGGGTTTTCTATTCAGCTGTTTCCGTGAAGGCGATGTTACGTTTCCGTGATATGTGTGTATAAGAGGCAAATGTGCCATATGGATACGTGATTTACGGATGAACGAATAGGTTTACGATGTTGATCGAAGTGTTTTTAGAAACAGCTAACAAACAACACTCCTTTAAAATCATTTTATTATCTCATTTGGAGATCTCTTTGACAAACAAAAACATGTAACAAAACACGCACATCCACTAGACACGTGCAGAGGACGGTATCAGATGATACAATTTATATTAGTTAACATCACGTTTCTGTCTAGTTGATTGTAATTAATACTTTAATAACAACTTACATCTGTTTCTACAACTGAGTAACTCTGGGGCCGACACTGCTGATTACTGTCATTATTAATCATTTGTAATTCTATACAATCAAACACACTGAGAACAAAGTGACGTCATTGTATAAATGCGGTCAGTCAATGACTTGCAATAATTTAAACACTTGCAGCTAAAATATCTATTTTTTAAATACACCTCAAACGCACGCCTTGGCCTTTCTTATTTACGAAATTCATATTCGTACGGCTAAGATATGAACTATATGAGAAGGCATTTTCTATGAAATTTTCTACGAATACCACCAAGCTTATAACATTCTCAGTGCTAGAAACATTTGCAACCTGACCGGGGATCGAAAGCGAGAACCTTGTTAAAGTTTTGATACACGGTTTTGAAGTGCAATTTTGCCGTTATTTGGCGGGTTAGTTTCTGAAAACGGTGACTCTCAACCCTGAAGTTTAATGCAATTACAACCCTGAAGCTGAAGGCATTGAATTACAACCCTGAAGCCGAAGGGGCACTGCATTACAACCCTGAAGCTGAAGAGGCACTGAATTACAACCCTGAAGCTGAAGGGGTATGGATTTACAACCCTGAAGCTGAAGGGGCACTGAATTAAACCCTGAAGCTGAAGGGCCATTGAATTACAACCCAGAAGCTGAAGGGCATTGAATTACAACCCTGAAGCTGAAGGGGCATTGAATTACAACCCTGGAACTGAAGGGGCATTGAATTGCAACCCTGAAGCTGAAGGGGCACTGAATTACAACCCCTGAAGCTGAAGGGGCATTGAATTACAACCTTGAAGCTGAAGGGGCATTGAATTACAACCTTGAAGCTGAAGGGGCATTGATTACAACCCTGAAGCTGAAAGGGGCACTGAATTGCAACCCTGAAGCTGAGGGCACTGAATTACAACCTGAAGCTGAGGGGCACTAATTACCACCCTGAAGCTGGAAGGGGCATTGAATTACAACCCTGAAGCTGAAGGGGCACTGAATTGCAACCCTGAAGCTGAAGGGGCACTGAATTACAACCCTGAAGCTGAAGGGGCACTAATTACCACCCTGAAGCTGAAGGGGCATTGACTTGCACTGAAAACGACGACTCACAACCCTGAAGCTGAATATTAACATCGCGGCGATTCACAAGCAGAAACTGTTACAATTAGTGATATTTATGTCTATTAGGAGTGTGTGCTACCGTAGAAACAACATTACTATTTCTAATTAAGTTGACATTTAACTGAGCTGCGTACATTCTAATATAAATACGATTTCCATTGTTAAGACAAATAAATAAGCTTTATAAGGGTGGCTTAATTGACAGAATGGGAAGGCTCTTTTCGTTTTAAGATTTTGTAGTTCTATATCATTTACAATCTTGACAGTAAACATGGACGCAAATATGTTTATGTTGTATTTCTGACAACGAGAATTGCCGCGTTACATACGTATACTGCTCCACGGCGTTTACATAAACTGTTTGAGTGAAACGGGACATGCGCAGTGAGACAGTCTGGGAATTGTAATGGTACTGTATAAATTAAAATTAAATAAAAACAAGATCGCCGTCGTCATCATCTCGCCATGTTGTTGGCGTTTTTTATTTTAAATTTGATTTTAAACCATCTATTACAGTATACGAAATGGACATAACATTAATTAGCATCAAAAACCGATACAAACTGCACATGGTTTCTCTCGACATGGTGTCTAACTCAATACAACACGACATTCAGAATAAAACTTGCTTCTCAAATAGCCTAATTTCCAAGTATAATCCGAAAAACGAATCTGTCTTGTTGCAAGAAAGCTGGCGTTTCTATCTCCATTTCTGTCATACACCGGTAAATGAATGGTATGATAAAGCTATTATATCCAGCCGTGTTGGGGTTCGATGAATAACGGAGTCGGCAACAGTCGCATTTTCATTTTTACAATTTCATTTTCAGTAAGATTCATCGAAAAGCCTAACCGTAGCGGTGATCTTTATTTTATAAGTACACCATCATGGCCTATATTTAGACACCTTGGCTTACTTTAGAAAAAAATGAATGCTTATTGGTTTAATTTAAAGTGCGATGTTATAAATATAGCGTTCGAAAGAGAGCTTCTCACCTATGTCAGTCAGAGATAATAGTCGCGTACTTGGTATAAAGTAACACCAAACTATATTTTGTTGCGTCAGCGACGCACTTTATGTAAAGGTAGCCCTTAATTCTACGGTTTAACCCATCCTTACAATTGGGCGTCTCGTTTTATTAATCCAGTATTAGTTTAACTTAAAACCTGCTTGACATATAATAAGTAACAGGTTGAGTTTAATTCTGCTTCGTTTTTCAATAATAGGCTAGTTACATGCAAAAATAAATTTCAGAATTACTATTTTTATAATTTAATATTATAAATGATTGAACAAAAGCCAATTATGTAGACCAACTAATGGGACGCCACGAGTTTTAAAACAATCAAGATTGCCCTGTGTCCCTTTAAAAGGTTACGTGTATAATACCTACTTTTACTTACGGCTGACGTAAACTAATTGCTTGGAATAAAGTTACATAAAGTAACCAACTATATCACTATACTATATGACGCGACACACTATACTTTATGACGCGACACATTATACTATATGATGCGACACACTATACTAAAAGGAAACCTAAAATTGGCAACTCGCGTATGATTCACGAATAGTTTTGTGTCAGTGATATCACGTGACAGTGAATGTGAATGTCGACATTCTCATCAATGATTGACTGTAATTGTTATTCAAGTCGTACATCAATTCCGAATACGTTCATGACAGTAAAATTGCCGACGCGAACTATTGCCTACCAAGGCAGATGTAAGCCTTCGCAAATTAATTTTCTTAAAATGTCAGAGAAATTAATTCGCTTTGAAATCAATCAAGCAAGCCGGCAGACGTTCATTCACACATCGTGTTTGAACATGATTCAGACGAATGCAAATTCCCACCGGAGTTACCTTGCCACGGGATATCGGACGAATGTAAGTTAGTCCTAAGAACTGCCTTGCCACGAGATACCAGACGACTGTAAGGTAATCCAAAGAGTTGCATTGCCACGAGATACCAGACGAATGTAAGGTAATCCCAGAGTTGCATTGCCACGGGATACCAGACGAATGTAAGTTAATCCCCAGAGTTGCCATTGCCACGGGATACCACACGAATGCAAGGTAATCCACAGAGTTGCATTGGCGACGGGATACCAGACGAATGTAAGGTAATCCCAGAGTTGCCTTGCCACGGGATCCAGACGAATGTAAGTAATCCCCAGAGTTGCATTGCCACGAGATACCAGACGAATGCTAGGTAGTCCCCAGAGTTGCCTCGCAAGGGATACCACGAATTCGAAGGTAATCCCAGAGTTACTTTGCCACGGGATACCAGACGAATGTTAGGTAATCCCCAGAGTTGCCTCGCCAAGGGATACCAGACGAATGGTTAGGTAATCTCCAGCGTTGCATTGCCACGGGATACCACACGAATGTTAGGTAATCCCCAGAGTTGCATTGCCACGGGATTCAGACGAATGTAAGGTAATCCCCAGAGTGGCTTTGCCACGAGATACCAGACGATGTAAGGTAATCCCCAGAGTTGAATTGCCATGGATACCAGACGAATGTTCGGTAATCACCCAGAGTTGCCTCGCCAAGGATACCAGACGATGTTAGGTAATCTCCAGAGTTGCATTGCCACGGGATACCAGACGAAGGTTATCCCCAGGAGTTGCATTGACGCGGGGATACCAGACGAATGTTAAGGTAATCTCCATAGTTGCCTTGCCACGAGATACCAGACGAGTGTAGGTTATCCCAGACTTGCCTCGCGTAGGGATACCAGACGAATGTTAGATAATCCC